>VDFB02260105.1:0-41486 GCA_007258455.2 Sequoia sempervirens | reverse complement strand
TTAAATCTCTTCGGTAACAGACTGACATAGTACTGACACCAACTCCATATTTGAAAACCCCAAAAACGACCATTTGATGACACTTTAACAAGATTAAGACTCAATTAAGCAAAATGCCTTAGTGAAGCAAAAATTTTGGTTTTGGGTACAACAAGTAGCCTTATTTTTTGAATCTTCCTTTTGATCATCTTTTTCTTCTTTTACCATAAAGAGAATTTCTTCTTTTTCACTAGAAGACTCTCCATCACTATCTTTTGATGAGCTGATGTAATCTTTTGAATTAAGATTCTTTTTGGATTTTTTGAAAATTCCCTTTCTTCTCCTAATAACCCTTATTGTAGTATAGGGGTTTTTTCTCATTATCGCTGCCCTAATTCTTTGCATATGGACATTTGGAAGCAAAATGTCCTACTTTTCCACAACTGAAGCACTTGAAAGGTAGCTTTCTTTTGTATTTCCCTGATCCCTTCTTTAGTCTTCTCATGAAGTGAGCTTCTTCTTCATCTAAATCATCATTGTCACTTGTTTCATTCTCATTTTTTCCTTGAAGCTTTAAAGGCTGCCTCCTTTTTGGATGTTTGATCAACGGTTATCATCTCATAGGCTGTTAGGATCCCATGCAACTCATCTTTCGTTAGATTGTCAAGATCTCTCATTTCTTCAATGGCAGAAACCTTTGCATCAAATTGCAAAGGGAGGGACCTAAAAAGCTTTTGCACAACTTTGGATTCTTCGATCTCTTCACCAAGACCTCTAATGGTATTGGCTATCTCGTCCACATGAAGTAGGTATTGAGCAATATTTTCTTCATCTTCCATTTTGAGGCTTTCAAACTATCCTCTATGAGTGTGAAGCTTTGCCTTTTTAACTTTGTCATCTCCTTCATAAATATTTTTCAACTTTTCCCACATCTCTTGTGCAGATTTGTAGTGCATCACCATCATGAACTCAGATTCAGACAGCCCACAAAGAATAGCATTCTTGGCCTTGGCATTACATTCACTAAGCTTTTTTCCAGCAGCATCAGTTGGAGGAGTCGCAAGAGTTGTGTATCCATCATGACCAGCCAAGTGTGCTTCTCAAGATCTACCTTCTAGCTTGTTAGACTTATCTTCGAAGGAACCTGCTCTAATACCAATTGAAGAGCACATGCTTATACTGAAAGGGGGGGTGAATTAGTATAAGAATAATTTTGAACTTTTTTTAAAATTGAATAATCAAAACTTGATAGTGCAAAAGAACCATAAGCAAAATGAACACCAATTTTACGTGGAAAACCCTCTCAGGAAAAAAACCACTGCAAAATATTTGCTTTTATTAATAAGTAGGCACCAACCTACAGAAGAAACCAATCTTTGAATACAAAAGTGAGCACCAACTCATAGCTGAGCACCAACCCAATACATCAAAAATGATAGGCACCAACCTTCACACTAACAGGTATAATATACTTTTAATGTAACACGAATAACAGCAAACCCCTTCTTTAAATCATCTTCTTCAAAAAACTAAACTTTATCTCTGCACTTATCTTTTTGTCCAATTTTGCCCCTTACACCTTTCAAAAACTATGTATTAGTTCCCTTCAAATCTGCTTTTTTTTTCTTATGAATCTGCCATGAAAACTGCTTCACACAACTGATTTTTTGTTCAACTTCTTATACAAAAAACATGACTATTACAAGCAAATTCGTACCATATCTTTTTTCCTTTTTTTGCTTATAAAAATATAGCATTAATCTCCTTGTATAAAATTACACCTATAAGGCGCTTTTTTAATTTTTACATGCATCGGTTTTTGCATGCTATCTTTCTTTTTGCACTTTTTTTTTCATGCATAAGGGATGCTGCTTTTTCGCATGTTGGCGCAACTTCTGTTTTTTTGCATGCTAGACTTAACTCCACTACATGCTTGACTTAACTCCACGTTTCATGCAACTAACCATAAGTGGGTTTCATGAAATTATCCATAAGTAGCACTACAATGGGGAATATATCATTGCATGTTATTTATATATTGTTGCACGTTTCCTTTGACATCAATGACAATTTTCTAACACACCTTCCTTCCTGCCTTCCATTATGCCTTAGCACATCCCACCATCATCCTTTAGCCACTTTCATAGGTTCTCGTGTCTCCTCTTTAGGCATCCACTCAACATCTTCCACCCTAGTCAAAGTTTGGGAAACATATTCAGCCAAAGTAAAGGTTGTCTTGTTGCATTTTTTTGGAATCAAGCCAACACACTTGGCCCAGCCAAGTGCATTAGGATGATTGGAATATAGGCTTGAAGTTGGGATTTGTTATTCATATATATAGTTAATCCCTATGACTATCTCCCAAAAACCACCAAATAATTTATATTCCTTTATGCACTTATAGTAGATTCCTCCATGAACACTATAAAGAAAAATATGAAAAAAGAGCTTACAAAGGAATATTGTTTGTAAAGTTAGGACTTTAAACCAAGAGTAGAGGAACACCAACGACATATAGCAAGTCTTAGGCAGCCCTACCATGGACTAGCATGTCTTCTCTA
Source organism: Sequoia sempervirens (assembly GCA_007258455.2). Lineage (NCBI taxonomy): Eukaryota > Viridiplantae > Streptophyta > Pinopsida > Cupressales > Cupressaceae > Sequoia > Sequoia sempervirens. The sequence goes on along the minus strand of VDFB02260105.1, from coordinate 38,946 downwards.
TACTTTGGCTAAAGCTATCAAAGGTAGTTAATGCACCAAGTCACCCTGGGTAAGTATCCCTCACCATACACTCTTTCATTTCATTTATGTTTCTGCATGCTGATTTGTTTATTTACTTTACATACTAAATCTGCATGTTGCCATACTTATTGCCTTATTTTATCACCATACTCATGTATTTGAGTGTATACTAGGAGATGCCCTCTACTTTTTTTCATCATAGACGCTTAACAAGTAAATTCCTCTCTAAGCATATACATTTTGGTGAACAAAACTCAAACCCTCCCTCTGGTTGGGAAACGATACTTAATTTTTCAAACATTTTTCCTTCCTAGATCTTACAGCTTTTAGGTTTCGTAAGGATTGTCCCTTAATTCCCACAATGAATCACCAAGGGCTTAGCATTTCTAAGCCAAGTCAATCAAACTCAATTATAGATGTCAACATGGTTGGAGTTGCAATCAACAAGAAAACTAGACAATCCCTAGTCACAATGGACCAGCACAACACTACACCTTCCAATAAAACCCTTCAAGTTAACCAAAATGATCTCAACAACCCACAAGTCCAAGAAGTGTTTGACAAATACTCATTGTATATTTAAGTGTACAATAGGAGAGGCCCTCAACCTTTTTTCATCTTAGAGGCTTAACAAGTAAATTCCTTTCTAAGTATATACATTTTGTCGACAAAACTCAAACCTCCCTCTGGGTGGGTCATAATCCTAATTTTTCAAACATTTATCCTTCCCAAATCCTACAAATTTTAAATTTCGTAAGGATTGTCCCTTAATCCCCCCAACAAATCACTTAGGGCTTAGAATTGCTAAGCCAAGTCAATCAACTCAACTGTAGATGTCAACATGGTTATAGCTGTAGTCAACAAGAAAATGTAATAACCACACTCAAAAGTAGGCTATTATATTCAACTTTAAATTAAAGATTTAAACTTATTTGTTCAAGATGGCTGACTTCTCTATAAGGAAGTCAAAGACCTTCTTAGGCGTCTATATATATATTTCCTTGCCAATTGTGAGTTTGTGATAGCCACAAATAGTATCGAGCTATGTTTGGAATTTAATGTGTATTGGCCGCTCAAAATCGAAGGAACTGAATAGCAATATTTATGGAATTCATGACCTGCTCATTATCGGCTATTTGAAAGTCGATTATTGCCGCCACAATATTATGCCCTATCGTGGATGAATAGAGAAACCGCCATTTATTTATTTATCTTCATTCATCTGCTCGAGCTTAATCCTATTGCATTTCCACGCTGGCTGTAATGACCCCATTTCCATGAGCATCAATTTGCAGAGGATTTAGCCTATTCCTGACTCTTGTAGGCTAAGGAGCTTGATTAGAGGGTCTTTGTAGCAGTTACCCAATTGGAGGTTGGCTTCTTTCATGGATTCAGGGGATATACAAAGGTTTCCAATTGTATATTGAATGTTTAAAAACATAATGTGTTGGAAAACATATTGTTTGAAAACATATTGTGTTTTCCAGATGATATGATATTATGATGGCACTTTATAAATTATATTTTTATATTATAATAAAGTGCAATTATAAAATATTAAATAAATAAAAAAATTAAAGTATGTGGTGAGGAAAATATATCTTTTATCCCACATTGGCAAGAAAAGTGTGTGAGACCTCCAAGAAAAGTATAAAAGGATATTAAGGGCTCATTTTTTATCATCCAGGTATTTTTGATATTGACATTTGATTGAGTTTATTGTGGAGCTTAAGGTTTCTGCAGTTTCTACATTCGATAATTGAGACCGAAAGCTCTCATTGATTGCCAGCTCTGAGGCTGTGAAACTATCAGCTGATATTGTTGCAGATTGGAGAGGATATCTCAGTCCTTTCATCAGTGCCAAAATTTATGGCAAAGGGCCAATTTTGTGGTAATTCGATTTGGAAGACATTGATTGCAAATCAGCGTATTTGGAGAAGCATTTAACAGATTTTGTGGAGGTCGTCATTGGTGATATTGGGAAGATTTTTGCATAGCAAGAGATCTGATGGTTTCTTTCAGACCTGGGCAGCTAGCTAAGGAGGCCATGAATTTGCTTATACCTCCTAGATTTTGCATCGATTTCAGCTAGGGTTGGAGTGCTATATTCTTGAGACCATATCATTGATGTTTGGCACTCTTCGATACATTTGGAGGCTAATAATATTTTATATCAGAAGTCTGTAATAAACAGGGGCAACTTGCCAAGAAGGTCGATTTAATTCTTAGAAGCTTGCACATGCATCGGTTACACTTGATTGTTTGGGCGCCTATCTCCTCTATGGTTGACATCGATATTAGGAGTGAAGAACTGAAGTTTGCAGCTGCATATTAATTTTTATCAGAGGGCAGATCTGAGAACGGGGGCGGCTCATGTCTTGGTCTGATTCGGCTAGGAAGGAGTCTTCTTACCTTGCATTTCAGTTGCTACATGTAATGTCCCCTTCTCATCAATGATCAGCATTGCAATTCATCAGTCTATTCCGGAACCCGTAGACTGGAATGAGGTGAATTTAGGGTTTCGTGGCTTGGAGTTTTGTGGCATTTCATGTTATTTACTATTTATAGTAAATGCTTGTTGTGGCAGTTGCAGTTGTCTATTCTTAGTCCTTTGCAGTTGGAGCAGTTATCGTTATTATGGTTTGGTCTTCAGAAAACTTTAATTGGTGAAAAATATTTAATTGAGGGCATTATGTTTTAATTCACTGTTGACACCCCCCTTGGCCTAAGGAGATGACTTAAGTTGTTTTTAAAGTGGGGCCATGAAGGGTACGCCTTCATTAAGAGCTTTATTAATTTTATTAAGAACTTTATTCCTTGAGCAAAAGTGGACGCCACTTTTATATTATTGAATAAAGTGAATTTCTTGGAGGCTTTTGGGACGCCACTTGAGAAGTTGACTGGTCTTTGGGAATTGGAAAGGTCTCTTGTGTCTTTTGAGCTGCTTCTCAGGCAATTGAAGAGTTTTGGTGAGTTCTTATTTATTGAAGGCTTTTGCTCCAACATTTCATCCATGAAAATTATGCTAAAGTTATGCTGTCGAAATGACAATTGACATATTGCTTCGAGGATGTCTACCTCCTAGCTTTTCATCCAATTTCCTGTTTGCAATATATCACCTAGTTGGCTACATTGCTGCTTCTCAACATCAGACTAGCAGATTGAGCATCAAAGATTGAAGATTTTGGAGTTTTTTCACAGTTCTGGTTTCCTGGTTTTTACACAGCTGAAGCTGATTTTTGTTCATAGCAATCTGAGTGATTTTATTTTCATTCTGGGTATTTTGGCAAACAAATTGTTGACTCAAGGCGCCAACTTTCACCAAGAATTGGAATTTAATTCCAAGTAGTTTTTTTATCTTGCAAAATCGAACTTCCAAGGAGGCCGTACATTTTCAGTTGCATTGGGAATTGTGCCAGAAAATAAAGGACGTGATTTGAGGCTGTTTCTTCCTCCTGGTTTGGTCGCCTATCTTCTGAGAGACCTTTGCAACAAATTTCAGTCAATTCGGAGGTGAAATGAGTGAGTTATGAGTATTTTACTGTTTTCCAGTTTGCTGTTATAAATTTCCAGAACTCAGGATTTTACATCAGATTTATCAGTTTCCAGTTTTAATCATTTTTCAGTCATTGGAAAGCAAAGAACATTGTTAGAATTCATTCTTATCTCCTTATCTCATTTCTCTATCATTGTAATTCATGTATTTGCAGTCATTTTGAATTGTAAGGTTCTGATTAGTAGTACTAATCTAACCCATTATTATTGCTGCAACTATTTGATTAAATTCTCATTAAAGTCCCCTGGATGGTTTACCGCCAGTGTGGTTAAATTGATTGTAACTCTTGTACCCACTCAAAGTGGTGAATCCCCACAGTTCTGTGGATGCCCGCCGCAGCGGATGAATTGTTTCTAGTGTAATCTTTTCCCCCCACTGTTTGGTGGTAGCGTGGAATTGCTTTCATGGCTGGATATCCGCCTATCTGTTTATAATTTCAATTTTCTTCACTCCGTCATATGTTAGCACCTCGCCCTTAGTGGGATCTTGAGTGCACATTCTTGACGTTGAGTAGTTATTCAATTCAAGTTCAGTTTTCAATTTGGAGCTAACGCTAATCCAGTTATCTATCTCTAGTTGTGTTGTGTTAAAACATCGAAAAAATTGGTTAGCATATTTCATTATAATACTTAGTGCTGCACTCTCTTTTAGCTGGCATTTACACTGTTATTGCCAGGTCAGAATTGTCATTCTACATGCAGTTTAAGTAAAGGATCTGGAATATCTCTGTTTTGGAAAATAATAAATTCTGAGTGTAAAGGCATATAACAGTTGTGTTGGAAAATATGTTTGTTTTGAATCTGAATATATGTTTGCAATGAATTTGAAATTTGTCTGATGTTGTCATGTGTATTAAGTTACAAATATTTGATCACAATAGTATGCATATGCAAGGATATCCTATTGTCTTTCATCAGATAAATTATATTAGTTTAACAAATAGCATTGTCAAACTAGAAGGAAAAATCGAAAAATATCATCTACTCGGATAGGGGTTATTACATGAATCCCACCTACAAAGGTTTTGTTGAAGCCAAGAAGGAATTTTTTTTTCCTTGAGATAGATGTGTGGAAAAGTACATCCAAGGGCAACTACTACAACAAAAGGACCAAAGAATATAAGAGTACACAAATACTTTCAAAATGTTGTCTGCAAAGCTTGGCATAAAGGACTCAGGGAAGCATCACATCCTCAAGTACAACAACAACCTTCACCACTATATTCAAACAAAGATAGCCTTTCTAAATATCAAAAACTTTGTAGCCACCTACCATTATGTGTTGAAGATTGAAGGGATATCCAAGCCCAAATGTAAGAATGAATCTTTTGTAGTTGAGAAACCAAAGAGAGACAACAAAATTAGTCTTGCAAGGAAGCAACAAAGTAAGCATATTGTACCATAAAGCAAAAAGGAAAATAAAAAAGAAAACAAGATATAGGCATGTGGTGCAGGACCCACAAGGGCCCATGGCATGAGCATAATGATTGTCATGCCAACAAGGATTTCCTAACAAAGTGATGCAATTGGGGTTGGAGAGTTCAATTAAAAGTGTCAAACCTAGCCGCCTAGTTAAAAAACACCAATTATAGAGATGCACAACCGAACAAAGGCAAGGAGTTTCCTTTCCCATTCATTACAAGAATTACCCAAATCACACGTTTACACAACAAAACACTCATATATAGGAGGATCAACCTTCAACCTAAAAGGGATTACAATTTCTATTCTCTATTTACAACAATTGAACCTATTTAACCCTCTCTTCCCAACTACAACTATGCTACAGCATTATTATTTATATACTAAAAAATTTACAAGCACGAAAAATCCGATTTACCATATCTTGAAACTAGGATGGTTCTTGACATCAAAACTTTCTTGAATTCAAAATCTGGGAGAACAATCCAATCTTCAATTGCAACCATGACCATTAACTACAAACAAGTCAAAAACCCAATTAAATATTGGTTTTCCCAAATTACCAAGGCTTGGATGTGCTCCCCACTCCTATTTCTATATAATTTGTGCTTCTCTAATAATCAAATTGCCCCAAGTATTAATGGTCATGGCCCTTTCTCTATTTTTCAAAATAATTCAGTGTAGACAACTTCAACTATCAACTCAAATCTCTATGGGGTGATTTGATTGGACCGAGGAAACATGCATGAATGAAGGCTTGGGGTTCTTTTCTACCAATTCAATGACTATGTACTACCTCAAGGAATCATGGACCTTTATCCTAGAACAAATGGCACTAGACACTTCATCAAAGATATTGGAAGGCGTGTAAATAAGCAATAAGCAAAATCTCAAGTATTGGAGAGTTATGAACCTAAGATTGTTGCGAGTATGTTGCAGGTGTTTCATCGATGTCAACAATATGGAGTTTGTTGGTTGTCATTGATGTCAACTGTATGGTGTTTGTTGATGATGATTGTCTCTATTGTTGCAACAAAGTGGCAGTATGTGTGATGGTTGCATATCCTGCAAAAAGAAAAAAGGCCATGAGTTGCTATTCTATGAATGTTGCATTTCACTATTCGTTGGTGTAATTTGTATAGAAGAATCTCTTATAGTCAATGGCTTAGGAAGGTGCTCTGAAAGGCTCTAGAGAATGCTCTGCATTCCTCTGCTTTTTTATGATTTGGTCTTGCGGTTTGAAGGTTAAATAAAGTGAAGCATGTATGTTCCAATTTTCAGATCATAGATGTTACCGTAGAAGTTTCCTGAGTAAGTAGAGTGAAGACTGTGTTGTTGCAGTCTTGCAAGGTTCTAAGAAATGCTCTGCATTTCTCCATTGTTGCTGTTTTGATCTTGCAGTTTGGAGGAAGTGTTTATCATGTCCATATGTTGTCTATTCTCAAGTTTCAATTGGTCAAATGTACCGCAAGTTGACTTGTCAAAGCTATATCTAAAGGTTGTGTTGTCTAGGGTTGCGATAGATACTAGATTTGTATCTATTTGCTTGCGCCAGCATACTGATGCATGAAGCTGTGAAAGAAGGGCATGGAAATATTCCTGAATATCATTTGATGCTTGTGATGTAATCCGTGTGATGCTATCTTGCTTCTCTGGTACCGCTTATGGTTTGGAGTTAATATTTCAAGGGTTGATTGTTTGTTGGGACAACTTAGTGTTCTAAGTTGTTTGCGCCAAGTTTTTGTGGTGTGCGCCAACATAGGGATGTGTGCAGATTTGAATTGGGTATCGCTTATCTCCTAGTTTGGACCACATTTGATTTCCCTTTCCCACGGATATGTTGTAGTCGACTCAAATATGGTCATTGCACATTTCATGTTCATACATTTCAGGGTGGCCGAAAAGGAGAAACTTTTTGATGCTTGCATATGGTTCTAATGTCCCACCCCAAATCTGAGTTTGGACTTGCGATTTTTCTCGATTATTTTCAGTTTGACAAATGGAACATTTGTCAAACACTTGTCATGTGTGCATAGTTTGGGGATCATATACCAATATTTCAAACAAGATTCAATACCAATGCATCTACCAAATAATGCTCAAGAAATAGGGACACCATTACACAAGATTTCATCACAGTTTGAAACATCAATTTTCAGATTGGCACAATCAGCAAATACATCGTCTGACATATATAACACCATCTGCAATATAACATTAATCAGATATATGAATCTCATATTACAATATATAAATACCATTTGGTAACCATTCCATTATATGGCAGGTATATATGAAGTCTACTCCTAGCAGAAACTATCAAGAGCAATATGAAATGGTGGTAGTTGTAGTTGCAGCCACCCCAATCTTAGAAATCACGCCCAACATCAAACAGCACCCAACTTTGCCCATGATCTCCCTCTTAGGCATTGTACAACAGCCAAAAGGTAGGCGAAATGCATGAGCATGTTCCCACACCCCTCTATAAGTCTCACGGCCCCTGGTAAAGGTCCCACAACTCACTGAAACCATTACCACACCTTCACAGTGAGAAAAGAATACCCAAGCAAGTGTATATGCAGTCACTGATGATATTAATGCCCACGTCCAGACAATATGGTAATTCTACATTATATAAGGGAGGCAGCGACTAAGTAGACAACAATCATAAACTCAAAAAATCTTCATGCCCAGCTAAACATAGCAGCAATGTCTAATACCAATCCTCACGCCCAGGTCAGATATTTGCACAACCTACAACCTCATGCCAATCTCTACAAAATGCAATGCAAACTCAGAAATATGAATGCCATTGAATATGGCGGCCAAGCCTACGAATATACAACTCTAAATCACTTCAAAACCTCACGCCAGACCAACAAGGATTTGACTTATACATCAGCAATGTAAATCCCTCAATATTATTCAACTAATAGACAAAATCATTCTAGGTTTCCAAAGTCCAAACAATATTCATTTTGGATAATTATAATCAATATATTTTCTAATTTCCTCTTAAAACCCTCAAACCCTTAAATTGAAACTTTTCCTATAAATCGATTGAAGCACAAGCACAACCCCTGAAATGGAGTTGTCTACGAGCAGCCTTGGGAGATCTTTCACTATTGTAGCATATTGTTCCTCATGAGTGTTTTTGTCCTCAATGAAGCTGAGATTTTCAGATTCTCTAGTTTACCTGCAAAACCCTTATCAAATTTCTTCTCCAAGATGAATGTGCAAATGAGCTCACAAAGGGATTTTATATTTCCCAAACTCCCACGCCCAAGTTGGCTTTTGCATTTATTTTATTTAATCTAGATTCCCGCCTTATGGCCCCTTTTTAAATTGGGCGCTCAACTTATATTATAAAATATTCTTTTAAATATCACTTATATCCCCTTTCATAAAGTCCTTTTAAAATATATTAATAATGCATAAAGTTAAATATTTTAATTTACCTTTATAATTGACGTTATTAAAACTTAATGCATAGGACCTTAATAAAACCAAGGTAACTCTAGGATATGAATCCGCCATCAAGCCCTATATAATAATACTACCAATTGACCATACTAGTTACTCCATGTGACTTACTATAAATAGTATGGACAAAGTGTCCAAAATAGGCTCTAGAAGGTGCACAATGAAATCCCTGGTAAGCACTGAGCTGGGAAAAACCAATAGAGCTCAAAAGGTTGACTGAACAAGTCCATAAACGCCCTCAAATGGCCCCCCCTAACCACCCTGTTAGTCCATAGGGACCAAGTGATGGACTAACCTCTGCAACTGATCACTACCTAGGAAAAGAGGACATTACAGTCCGCCCTCCCCAAGATTGCTTATCTCCAAGCAATCCACACCTGAACACCCTGGCCTATCACCTGAACACCAAGATCTCAAATAAACCTATAGAATGCTCTATCAAAACCCCTTTGCATCAACTGGATAATGATAAAGCTATACTCGGCAGCTCTAATAGTCACTCTCCAAATGCGAAGCAACCTGCCAAGCATAGAAATCTTTGGATCCCTCATCCAAACTGGAAGTCCACCATACGCAACACCCGCTAACTTCCACTGCGCCACTCTAATATAATCATTATCATGCTGAGAGTGGTGAAGCAACTCAACTAGATCCAATCAAACTGGCATGCCAAACCTATTGCAACCTCAACCTCACATCCATCAAACAAGAGAAGATGGAGGTATCTCGAAGTGCCAATATTGAAGAACCATTCTCCAACTTTTGTAGGTCTCTCATGGATGTGACAAATCCCTATCATAGGTGTCAAAAAATGTGTAGTAGCTCCTCTTAGGTTGCTGATATGGAACAAATCAGCACCTTCAAAATTGGAAAACCGACCTATGGGGATGCAAACGATACCACTAATATCATAGGGTGATATAGTGTCAACCTTATGTCGCTCTCCCATGATGAGGAGATGCTGCAACTCTCCTCCAAACTCATGTACAAATGCTGTCCTCCAAAATTTATGAAAGAAGTATATGTTTCATGAAGTAGGGCAGTTGTCTCCCATCAAGATATGGAGTAAAACTCCATCACTGCAAATTGGGATACCAACTCCATCATGTTCACCAAAATCACACCTCCGTTGAATTCTCATTCCCCCCAGTGTAAGCCACACAAGGGTAAATGCCTCCAACGGAAATCCCTAAAGCAAGGAAGCTGCAAACTCTTCCAAGGAGTCACCTACATGATGAGACTTTGATTCCTACACTCGTATACAACCATCCAAAAGAAACAGAGTAGAATACCAGTAGGTCCTGGTTCCACCTTCTAAAAATGGAAGCACACCATTCCAAAGTGGATGATATAAACCCTGAGCCGACCCACACTTATGCAACATCAAATCATTCGTGTGTGGGCTGAAAGAGAAGTGATGAGCACTCTTAACTATGCAGTCAAGGTGAAATTCACCCGCATGTGCCAAAGGAATTCTTGCATGGTCATTGGGATCCCACACATCATCACTTTATCACATGAATCAATATGTGGCTCACATCTCTAAACATGAAGGGCAGATTTGGTAATTGCTCTACAAGTCCTCTCTGCAAACCTGATGGAGAAGTCCCTATCTGATAGCAACTAGAGGTAATCTGATTTCATTACCCTAAAGCATGTTTGATAGACTAAAAGCTCAATATAGAAGTTCCAACTACCACCCCTCTTTGCCTTTCTTCCAATTGTGTTGACCACATGAGGTATTCCACAAACTTATGTGTGTTGTCATAATGAGTTAAGGTTTGAACAACCTTATCCTCAGTGACTTTCAGCTATTCCTTAAGGTCCTGTGACTCACTAGGCTCATACCTACAATCAGCGTCAACCAATGCATTACCTGATCTGCTAACAATTGTAGGAGACATGCTCCCACTAGAAGATGCCCTACTATCCTCATGCAAATAAGACAGAACAGCGTGATGATTCCACACGCAAGCCTCACAAGAGTCTGCCTCCTCAACACAAGACTCACCAATAGCAATCTCTACTTTGCCAATGTAGAGACTTTTCCTCCTATCACTCGTGGACGCATGCACTTCACTGTTGGCTAGTCTGCGAGGTGTATGTACCACTACCTCTGTTGTATCCATGTCTTGAGCCCTCAATTGGCTCTCCCATAAAGGTGACTTATGATCCCTATGATGCAAGGTATGTGTAAACTCATAAATTTCAGAATCATACCGGTCCTCAAACTCATGAAAATCTAAAACCACCTCATGCTTGACCACCATAAGGGGATCTCCCCTCAAACCATGAGTACCACTCTCATCCACGGGTGTTATGGCAGCCCTTAAAGACTAGATTTTTGTTGTGGATGAAGATGATTGAGCCAAGCTCAATTCCTCACAGAGCTCGTCAATCTAAATCTTTGAGTCTTGAAGGGCCTTCTGAGTGCTTTTCAAAGAATCCTTAGTAACCATAAGCTCATCAATAAGATTATCCACTTCCCCTTCTTTCCCTTTTAACACATCAAAGTAGATCTCACCAAGCATGAGAAGGTAATCTTTATCGGAGATTAGCTACAAGTAATTTGACTTCATTACCAGTAATGCATCTCTAAGCGCCTGTGAATCTAAAAGGGAAAGTTCTCCATCAACGTCCATATGTACTCTTGAAGACCTCCAACAACATTTTCCATCAGTTTAAGGGTGTCATCAAAGTGTCTAATGGCTGCAATAATCTGGTCTTCATTCACCTTCAGCTGTCCTGCCAACTGATTGGACCCCTAAGACTTATCAACCTCATAATTTTTGTGATTTGAGATCAGCGTCATGCAACACCAAATCAAATTTGTTTTCAAGGTTAATATTAGTACCAGTAGTGCCAAACATGCCATCCCTTGAATTATACTTTCCCAGATGTATGTAAAGTTTACACGATATTTCCAATTTGATTGAGTTTGCACTTAATAGAATTCTCAGTAATTTGCATGAACAATGCTCAAATTCATCAAATTGAGAAAAGACAATGCAGTATTAGATTAATTCTGAATTTTCAACAGACTTTACTGACTTGAGAAAATCGCCTAGATTTTTATTATAAATTGAATACATGTATACAAGGGATTTCAAATTGACAAGTCTTCTTAAATACCAAAGTTATATAAGCCAATACGGTTTCAGCATAGAGCACCTGTGGAAACAGCTGGAAGGAGGTAGGATTTGTATGAGGTTGCGCCCAAAGCTTTTGATTCCAGTCTCGCCTTGACTCCTTGATGATTTCTCAGCCACTGCTAATGCCCAAACAGCCACCCAACTCCCAGCGACTTAGCAGGTGATAATGAAATATAAGAACAAGTCACGTCCCTCTAACTGTATGCAGCAAACCAGCTTAAATGGTTTACACTTGTCCAGAATTCAGCATTGATTGCCCCTTCATGTCTTATCCAGCTATGACAAATCACTCGCCTTGAACTTGCTCCAGAATTCCATTGCTTCAAAAATAAAGAAAACTTCATCACGTGGTATGGGGTTTCCTTCCCATCCAGCACAAGGGATTTGTCATGTCATACATCTCCAGCAGAACTCGATAAGGATTAAAAAACAAATGATTTTATGTATGTGTTTCCTTCCTAGCTCGAGCCTTAAGTAAAATAGAAGTGTCAACCTTAGCATCCAAAAAAGTCGTCGATCATCCAATAAATGACTTCTTTCCATTTCACAAAAATCCACGAGCTTATCTTCTTTCACCAAAACACTTCAATAAAAGAATTAATCAACCTTGGCAAATTTTAATTAATCCACTACAATTAATTAAATGCCTAGTAAAAGACGTTACAATTTAAGTGGCCCCACCATATTGAATAATTAAATAAACTTATAGACTATAGTTTAAAGTCTCAATTTAATTATTCTCCATTCCCTTGAAATTTGAATTTTTTCTAATCCCGAGAAATAAAAGATTAGAAAAATTTCTCCAAAGTGATGCTAGGCGAAGAGGGAAATTACATCCCTCATGCATGATTGTGGAGATAAAGTTTGGGCGGTACTATGGTCAAAAGTGTAGTCATCCCAAACAGGATCCTGTAATGTCGTGTAAGTCTTATCCAAACCCCTTTGTTCACTACATACTGAATTTTTTGATTTGCCAACATCAGTATGAAAAACATCCACCTCAAAGAAACCCCATCCATAATCTGACTCCTTTCCAAGATGAAGTAAAGGTGATGAGGCAATGCTAGGCTCAAATAGAGGAGTATCAAACCAGTTTGTACCTTCTTGTAGCTAATCCCACATGGCCAATTTGTCAATCTCCATGATGGCATCTCTTGCAATCTTCATGTGTTCTTCATCTAAGGCTTCAGTAGGTGACTCTCCTACATCCCTACCCTCATAGGGCTGAAGTGAACTTGTAGCTTTGTTTTCTTCGGAACTTAAGAGTCCAATCTTCAATGCATGATGACTGATTTTTATTTTCCCTATGATTACCTATAGGCTGTAAGTCACAAATAGGTGCTTCTTCTTCCATCTCTAACCCCTCTTTTGAATTCTCTTCAAACATTCTTCTAATGTATTTCACCAAACCTATCTTCCCAGGTCTCAAGGTCACAACTAGATTCAAGAAATCATTAAAAATTTAAAAGACACCTGTGTTTCAAAACCATCAAGCATGCTTTGGTACTCAAATAATTTGATAGCTTCCTATTCATAACTCCTCTTGATCTGATCTTGAACCCTGCTGAAACCCATTGTCATACTCTGAATTTTTACTGAATCACCCAAGAGGATGGCAGGAACTTGGGCTTTGATACCACTATAATGTCCTACCCCAAATCTGAGTTTGGACTTGGCAATTTTGCTCAATTATTTTCAGTTTGACAAATGGAACATTTTGTCAAACACTTATCATGTGCATAGTTTGGGGATCATATACCAATATTTCAAACAAGATTCAATGCATCTACCAAAAAATGCTCAAGAAATAGGAACACCATTACGCAAGATTTCATCACAATTTGAAACATAAATTTTCAGATTGGCACAATCAGCAAATACATCATCTGACATAAACATTACCATTTGTAATATAACACTAATCAAATATATGAATCTCAGATTATAGTAAATAAATACCATTTGGTAACCGTTCCATTATATGATAGGTATATATTAAGTCTACACCCAGCAAAAACTATCAGCAGCAATATGAAATGGTGGTAGTTGTAGTTGCAGTAGCCCCAATCTTAGAAATCATGCACAACATCAAACAGCACCTAGCTTTGCCCACGACCTCCCTCTTAGGCACTGTACAGCAGCCAAAAAGTAGGCGATATGCCTGAGTAAGTTCCCACACCCCTCTGTAAGTCTCACGGCCCCTGGAAAAGGTCCCACAACTGACTGAAACTGTTACTATGGTAATTCAGCAATGTAGAAGGGAGGCAGCGACTAAGTAAACAGCAATCACATACTCAAGAAATCTTCACGCCTAGCTAAACATAGCAGCAATGTCTAATACCAATCCTCACACCCAGGTCAAATATTTGCACAACCTACAACCTCACACCAATCTCTACAGAATGCAATGCAAACCCAGAAATATGAATGCCACTGAATATGGCGGCCAAGCTTGTGAATATACAACTTTGGATCACTTCAAAACCTCACGCAAAATCAGCAAGGATTTGACTTATACATGAGCAATGTGAATCCCTCAGTATTATTCAACCAACAGACAAAATCATTCCAGGTTTCCAAACAATATTCGTTCTAGATAATTATAATCAATGTATTTTCCAATTTCCTGTTAAAACCGTCAAACCCAAAAATTGAAACTCTTCTTGTAAATCGATTGAAGCACAAGCACAACCCTTGAAATGGAGTTGCCTGCGAGCAGCCTTGGGAGATCTTTTACTCTTGTAGCATACTGTTCCTCATTAGGGTTTTCGTCCTTGATGAAGCTGAGATTTTCAAACACTCTAATCTACCTGCAAAACCCTTATCAAATTTCTTCTCCAAGATGAATGTGCAAATGAGCTCACAAAGGGCTTTCATATTTTCCCAAACTCCCACGCCCAAGTTGGCTTTTGCATTTATTTTATTTTATTTAAATTCCCGCCTTATGTCCCCTTTTTAAATTGGGCGCTCAACTTATATTATAAAATATTCTTTTAAATATCACTTGTATCCCCTTTTTATAAAGTCCTTTTAAAATATTTTAATAACACACAAAGTTAAATATTTTAATTTAGCTTTATAATTGACATTATTAAAACTTAATGCATAGGACCATAAGAAAACCAAGGTAACTCCAAGATATAAATCCACCATCAAGCCCAATATAGTAATATTGCCAACTAACCATACCAGTGACCCCCTATGACTTATGATAAATAGTAAGTATGGACAAAGTGTCCAAAACAAGCTCCGGAAGGTACACAGCGAAATCCCTGGTAAACACTGACCTGAGAAAAACCAATAGAGCTCAAAAGGTTGATTGAACAAGTCCACAAACGCCCTCAAAAGGGCCCCCTAACCACCTTGTTAGTCCACGCAGACCAAGTGATGGACTAACCTTTGTAATTGTTCATTGCCTAGGAAAAGGGGACATTACAATGGTATAAATGTAAGATCAAGTGTGTGATCAAAATGTACAAGTGTTCAATGTGCAATCAATATAATTTGCTAACAACAGTGCATTGAAGGCAAAGTAATGTGTGCAAATTTTCAGTAAAGTGTTTAATACATGCTAGATGCACTGAGCCGAAAGCTAAAGAGTTTAAGTGGTGTGCGGAAGGTAGTGAGCCGACCAAAATGTGTAAGTGAGCATTGGAGGCAAGGAGCCGAAGGCAAAAGTGCAAGTGTGAATTTTAGAGGCAGTGAGCCAAAGGCAGAGAGGTGTAAAAGTGCTGAAGATAGTGAGCCGGAGGCAACAAAAGTGTTGCAGTTCTAATTTGTCATTTGATTCTTCAAAGAGTTGTATTTTGAGGTTGCAGCCTCATTCTATGAGCAGGGAGTTGTAAACTTCCTTAGGTTAAAGACCTTAAATATGTTGTAACTGTTGATTCATTTGTGAGACTGGATTTGGATAGTAGCTTGAAGCAACTTTTCTCACCGTGGTTTTTCCCTTGTTGGGTTTTCCATGCAAATCTGGTGTTATGGTTCTGTGCACTTGCTTTAATGTGTTATTTGATTAAGGCAGACATGCAAGTGTGAATTCCAGAGGCAGTGAGCCAAAGGCAGAGAGGTGTAAAAGTGTTGAAGGCAGTGAGCCAGAGGCAACAAAAGTGTTACGGTTCTGATTTGTCATATGATTCTTCAAAGAGTTGTATTCTAAGGTTGCAGCCTCATTCTGTAAGTGAGCAGGGAGTTGTAAACTTCCTTAGGTTAAAGACCTTAAATATGTTGTAACTGTTGATTCATTTGTGACTAGATTTGGACAGTAGCTCGAAGCAGCTTTTCTCACCATGGTTTTTCCCTTGTTGGGTTTTCCACGTAAATTTGGTGTTATGGTTCTGTGCATTTGCTTAGAATGTGTTATCTGGTTAAGGCAGTTTTAGGTTTTGATTGATAAGTTGAAATTGAATTGATTTGAGGGATATACCGATTCACCACCCCCCTCTTAGTATATCTTTGTTCTAACAAAGATCTCATTAATGCAATTAAATCACATTATTGTCTCATTGGAGACATTCAACATCAAAAAAAAGCACTTTTGGTGCAAGAACCTTTTGGATCTAAGATTTTTATTAAAGCTAGTTGTATCAAGCTCTTGAAATCTAGTGTAAACATACAAAATGATCTAGGAAGACAAACATGAAGCCTTCATCAATTCAGCCTTTATCACCTTATTGGCATCTCAATGCCCCCCCCAATATGAAAATTTGAGTGCAAGGACATAATGGACCCAAGATCCTTTATTAAACCTAACTTTATCATGTCCTTGGTGTCCAACAAAACAAAACTAGGTCTATGAAATGGACCCAAAAGATTATCAAATCTAGTTTTATCACATGCTCAGAGGCATCACACAACTTGGAAGTCAAAACCTTTGCAATAAGAATTGAGACCTAGGCAACTTATCCAATTCGCCTTTATTGCACTTACATGCTCAAAAGGAAAATTGGAATCTAGGGTTGCTTTGGGTGTGATAACTTGTATTTCACTAACTATATCCAATTTGACTTATCTCACACTATCATGCATTCTAATACCTTGAAATCCTAATTGTTTAAAGATGTGATGGTTTGATAAAGTGGACCCAAGGAATTATCAACCCGGTTTAGAATATGCCATTAGTGATTTGGAATCTGGCAAGGAAAGAATGTAGGCTCTATATCACATTACCAAGCTCTTAAGAAGAAAACTTGAAATCCAAGGCCATTTAGGATACTAGAACATACATAGGGATACTTATAGTCTAGCTTTGAATTTTTCATCTAAAACCTTGGAGTCTGGGGAAGGAAATGAAGCTTGTCAATGAAGTGCACCCAATACCAATATCAAATTTGATTTTATCAAAACCTCAAACACTCGAAACCTAGAACAATGCAAAAGGGCATTTTGATTGTAATAGCCCGATGTACACAATAAGATCATTAAATCCAATTCAACTTATCTCAAATCAATTAAATCCTAGTTGTTTGAAGATGTGATGATTTAAAAAAGAAGACCCAAGGAATTATCAAACCCAATTTAGAATATGCCATTGGCAATTTGAAATTTAACAAGGAAAGAATGTGGGCCCTATATCACATTATTGAGCTCTTGAAAAGAAAACTTGAAATCCAAGGTTATTTAGGATGCTAGAACATACACGAGGATACTTATATGATCTAGCTTCATATTTGTCACCAGAAACTTTGGAGTCTAGGGAAGGAAATGAAGCTTGTCAACAAAGTGGATGCAATACCAATGGCAAATTTAAGTTTATCAAAACCTCAAACACTTGGAACCTAGAACAATGCAAAAAGACATTTTGATTGTGATAGCCCGATGGGCACAATAAGATCATTAAATCCAATTTAGGAGCCATTGGAACCTCAAAATTTTGGAGCCCACTTAAACAAAACCTGATTCAAACATTGGATTATGGTAATGGAAAACCTAGAAACAACACAAATTAAACTTAAAAAAATTGGGCAATGCAAACTATGATTTGGCATGGATGCTCCTCCATCAAAATGCCACATGAGCTACAAACACACATCATTAACTACATATTTGTTTAAGTAGAGTAAACAAGATCAGATTGTTGATGTGGACCAACATGCCACCATTACAACTGCAAATATCCTATTTCCAAAGCATGAGGAATGTCTATTCCACTCATAGATGTGGATGAATGGAAAGGCCCTGCATTTCATTGTTGATAGGGGGAGTCAAACGAACACGAAAGAGATGGAAATAGTCAAGGGGTTGAATTTGCAAATAGTAACTTGATTCGATGGGTGATTTGCAAATAGTAACTTGATTGGATACCGAGTGGGTTGCAGCACTCTTTGTGAGTCACGCAGGACTGTAACGGTCCATATTGCTGCCTACCATCACTACAGGTGCAAAATGTGAGGTTGCTGGAAAACTTGTGGATAATACAACAAGTGTTTATGATGCTTGGTTTTTCAGTTAGTCTTCTCAGCATGCAGTCATTGATATAGCTGAACGTTTGAGCATTCATAGTGCCCATTCTTTCCATGGTGCGGCTGGACTGGAATAAGGTTAGAACCTTATATACATTTACTTCTGTGCACTCTGTCTGTATAAAGTATTATAATGAATTAAATCTGCAACTGTGTTCATTTTCTACTAGTAGTCAGTTTTTTCTCAATTAATTTGTGAATGCCAAGCATAACATGAATATCATATGAGAACTTGTCACACTGCCATCACAATCAAACAAAAATTCAGAAAGACAACTCCTTTCATGAACATGCAAACTGTCCAGTGAGAGCTCCTTGAAGTTACATAGCATAGAGATATAGAGAGCAAATAAAATAGAGAGTTTAGCTCATGAATTGTCCAAATGAAAAGTTTGTCTAAAATAGTATAATGCAGTGTAGCATGTAAGATTTGCTAGTAAATGATTCTTTGGTAGTTTTGTATGAAGTTCGATAAAGTTATTGCTAAGTTAACAATAAAAGATTTCACTGAATGATGCGAGTAAACCTCTGGTCTTGTTGTTTTATGTGGGTGGATGGTAAAATGCTACTACTAACACTGCATTCCAAATTATTATTAATATCAAAAGAATGTTTAATCATAGAGACTGCACTATCATAACAAACACTGAAACCTTCCAAAACATAGTAAGACCTCAAAAATACTACAAGAAACATGTTTGCAACCCAGAAGGATAAAAGAAAAAAACATTTTATCACTCAGAAATTTTCAAGTAGGAAACTTCAAAGAATATATCATCCAAATAAAAATCTAATCAATTGATAAAAGGGAAACCATTTCTCATAACAAGTAGAGTCAACTGGGCATAAATTATGCATTGAGGATACAAAACCAAGTAACATTCAAAAGCTTTGCTATTAAACCAAACCTTCAAATTTAGGCAAAGTACTTACCCATATAAAGTAGAAGTAGAAGATAGACACGAAACACATTTTAGGATAGATATGCACAATATCAAAATAGGGATACAAAATCACAATGACCAAGATTTTGATGTCACAATGATTGGACATCTTGGTGCAATACTGGGTTACATATGATCATCAGGCTGATGTTTTTAGGCAGCCAAGGGAATTTGTACTGCAACTTGAGAGAAGGATAAAATATTATGAAGACAAAGATGACCTAAAGATAACATTACCTCTTCACTTCTAATAATGAGACTAGGTAAAAAAATGAAACTATGGCATTGTCATATTCATCAAGCAAAGCAATGATATGACAGAGAGCCTAAATTAGCATTAAATTCAAGCTATTTAGCTAGGAATACGGATTATTTCTTTCCAGAGAACTAATTTACAAGGATAAAACTGTAGAAAAAGATAGACCATCAAATGTTGTTTGGACCAAATAACCAACAAATCTTCACAATAACAATTTAGTTGTACTGAAAATCAAGAATGATGAGGACATTCGATGTAGATAAGAAGTAGACAAAAATTTAACCATGTGTAACAAGGTATTGACAGTATTGACAGAAATCCTAGCATCTCAATAGAGATAAAATTAAACTATGATAAAGTAGACACAAAGTATGAAGTATGAACAGCAAACTAAAATATAACTTCAGAATATTGACCATTCACCTATCATAACAGTAAAATACGATCTCTTTGGACGGAAGCCCCACCAAAATAAAACAAATTTAACGTTTTTTATCATGTTAATTTAAATTGAAAGACCCTTTTGATGTGCACGTTGAAAATTTTATTTACCAAATATTCATCTATTTGTATGTGCTGGTTAAATTTTGTGTAAATACTATTTACATGGTGTGAAGTTATAGAATGTATTTGCAGCAGTGTCACAGCAGAAAATCACCCAGCTCCGACTCGAATGCACTGCCTCCAAACTCCCTGCAAGTTCGCAACTAGTCACATCCCGGTGAGCTCCTGTTTGCAGTTCTGCCCTAAAAATGTTGTGCAACTGCATTATTCATAAAATATTTTGCCATTTTGTGGGTGTTGAGGGTTTTCACAGGTTGGCAGGAGATTGATTAAGGTTTCAGATATGATTTTTATGTGATTTAAACGTGAAAAGAAATTGAAAATGTCATGTCCCTGAAATTGTGCCCCCTAAATTATAACATTAGAATATAAATTGAAACACAAACGAAAGAACAAAATGAATAACAAAAAAATATATATAAAAAAATATACAAATATAAGTATTAACAATTTAATATTACCACGATTATAATAATTATAATATAATAATAATTATATATAACCCACATCAAAATAAATATATAAAACATGTAAATATAAAATCATATATATAAAAAATAATAAATATGCTAACAATCAGAAAACCGCAGATTAAGAGTAATATCTAGCCACAGAAAATTAAGGCAGCGATACTTCATAATATGCATATGCCTAAAAAGGCAGCGATTATAATTAAGTAAGGGTCATGATTAGTTGAAAGGTCAAGCAAAAGAAAGTCACACCTGTTTGAAGGGTTATCACTCCTTAGAAAAGGTGCTTCTAATTACATAGACATAGAGATATAAAAGGGGATGTATTTCGAATACAAAGGGGAGGGAAGCACATACTAATCGATGGAGGAGTATATTTCTGAGAATGCAGATTTTATGAAGTATGCAGATCATAGAAACAGAAATCTGCAAAAAACCCCGATTAATCGCGATTTTTAAAAAATCTGAAGGCTGAACAATTTTTTCCCTGATTTTTTGAAAAACCTTTTGGTCAACGATTTTTTCCCATTTAAAACTGCAAAATCACCAAAAAAAGATGTTTAAAACCTACAAAAAAACGCGAATAAAATCATGCTGATTTTCACACAAAAAAAAAAAATGATGAGACCATAGCTTGTTGCTTACTATTATGCTTTGATAGATTTTTTCCAAGTATCCATAGCTTGTTCAAAAGCACCTGTTTTAGGCTTTTAGCCATAGCAGCAAGGCAGTGAACTGTTTGATAAAATGCTTTGGTAGACATGTATGAAAAATGTCATAGCATAGACAAGGCAGTGAACTGTTTGAAAAACTGCTCAAAGAAATGTGGTCTCATGGTGATGGAATGCCATGACAATCCATAGCCACAAGCATTTGTCATGGCATTCCATCACCATGAGACCACATTTCTTTGACACATTTTTTCAATCAGTTCACTGCCTTGTCTGTGCTATTGCTTACTATTATCCTTTGATAGATTTTTTCCAAGCATCCATAGATTGTCCAAAAGCACTTGTTTTAGGCTATGATGAACTGTTTGATAAAATGCTTGGTAGACATGTATGAAAAATGTGGTAGCATAGACAAGGAAGTGAACTGTTTGAAAAAATGCCTCAAAGAAATGCGGTCTCATGGTGATGATTGTCATGGCATTCCATCACCATGAGACCACATTTCTTTGAGGCATTTTTTCAAATAGTTCACTGCCTTGTCTATGGCTTGTTATGGCCTTCCATCACCATGAGTCCACATTTCATTGAGGCATTTTCTCAAACAGTTCACTGCCTTGTCTATGCTATTGCTTATTATTATGTTTTAACAGATTTTTTCCAAGCATCCATAGCTTGTTCGAAAGCACCTGTTTTAGGCTTTTAGCCATAGCAGCAAGGCAGTGAACAGTTTGATAAAATACTTTGGTAGACATGTATGAAAAATGTTGTAGCATAGACAAGGCAGTGAACTGTTTGAAAAAATGCCTCAAATAAATGTGGTCTCATGGAATGCCATGACAAGCTAATGCAATTGGCAGTTGCTCCTAGTTATTAGTTATGCAATGTGAAGTAATTGCATAACTGCTTAGGTTGACTTTGTAAAAAACTATATTGTAATTGAAATTTTGTCATCTATCAACATCTAGTTATTAGTTATGCAATGTGAAGTAATGCTTTGAGTTTGAAAGCTGCAATGCAATGAATGTAATCAGCGATACAAATATAAACTACAAAAATCTATTTTCTGTTAATGATAAGTACAGCTTCAGGCGATCCTTCCAGCTCAGTCCTATTGAAGGAAACATAAATTAAATGATAGCCCGTCGGCTATTTAATTTATTTGTCTTATATTTATGAGGAGGCACGAATGTCTTGAGGCCGACCTCACTTGTATTATTTATGATTTTCTCTTTGTGGCCGACTTCATTCAAGAAGTTAATTTGTCTTAACTTGGCCGACTTGTAAATTGCTCTATTCAATTTGTAATTTTTTGGTTGAGGCCGACTTTGTTCCTCAAGAGGTGCGATCTCATATAGCATTGTATATATAGAAGATTAGTTCACTCCTTTGTACAATCATCTAGTGCGAATTATCTTCAAAGGCGAATTTCCATGCAAGTGAGAATTCCTTAATAGCAGATTGTGAACCAATAAAGAACAGAGATTGCAAATATTGCCAAGTGCGAATTCTGGAAGTTCTATTTCTGTCAAGTGTGAATATTGTCAAGTTCGAACTCTGTCAAGTGCGATTTCTGTCAAGGGTGAATTCAGTCAAGTGCGAATTCTATCAAGTGATTCAAGATCAGATTGCGAATTAATCTAAGGGCAGGTTGCGAACTTTTCTAGAGCAGAATTGAAGTTCCAGTTTGTTATTTGTTCCTGCATTTTGTACAGGTGTTGAATACTGGTCTTGTGTTAGGCCTCATTGTAAAGAGAATTGTTGCCATTGTTTATAAATATAAGAGAGATCTTTGTTGCTGGGTTTTTCTCCCTCAAGAGGAGGGTTTTCCCAGGGTATCTGCTGTGTTATTTTGTCTGATTTTGAATTATTTTTTCTGTGCATATAATCTGTTCACCTAAAATTTACATGGTATCAGAGCGGGTTTGAGAGGATCGTGATCAGATTATTGCTAATCAGATTACTCTATTGTTCACTGAATCAAGATGGTGAATGGTTTGAAGGTTGAAGATAGACTCGAAGGTGCATCCAACTTCACATCATGGAGATTCAGGATCATGCTTACCTTGCGTGAAAATGACTTGGGTGAGTTCGTAGAGTCTAGCACTTTTGCCCCTGAGGAAGAAGAAGAAAAGTTGCAGTGGCTGAAGAAAGACATTAAAGCAATGAAGATTTTGGTTGATTCCGTAAAGGATCACATTGTTCCCATCATCTCTAAGTTGAAGACAGCGAGAGATATGCTCAAGACCTTGGAAGAGATGTACGAAATCAACAATACCAGTCGGGCACTTGCACTGAAGCAACAACTTCATCATGTGAAGATGACAAAAGGTGAATCTGTGATTGCATACTTTATGAGGATTGCAGATTTGAGAGATCAGCTCTCTACAATTGGGCATATGGTTGAAGACAAGGATCGGACTATGCTCGCTCTCAATGGGCTGCCTTTGTCATGGGGATCATACATTCAGGGAATCAGTGCAAGGTCAAAATTGCCTAAGTTTGATCGTCTCAGATCTGATTGCATTCAAGAGGAATCAAGGTTGATGGCAAGAGGCGTTGGTCAAAGTTCAAAGAATGAAGATATTCATGTTCTCGCCTCCCATACTTCAAAGAAGAAAGGAAAAGATGGAAGGAAAGGATTCTTAAAAAGGAATAGGGACAAGGGAAATGATGATGCACCTCCATCTAAGAAGAAGAGGGATATGTCCAAGATTCAATGTTTTAGGTGTGATAAGTTTGGGCACTTCGCCAAGTGTTGTCCAACTAGACCTAAGCAACAGGTCACCGTTGCGGATGTTGATGATGCCTCTCCTCAAAAGGATTCAAGTGAATATTTGTTCTATTCAGCATTATCAAGTAGTGTACCTTCCAACACCAACACTTGGATAATCGACAGTGGTGCTTCACGACACATCACCGGTTTCAAGGAGCACTTATCAAGTTTGGTGGAGAAGGAATCTTCTGAACAAGTCATCATTGGAGATGATGCTAGCTACTCTGTGAAAGGAATTGGGACCTCTACACTTCACTTGGATTCCGGCATTTCACTTCATTTGGGTAATGTTCTTTATGTTCCTGGAATCAAGCGCAATCTTATTTCTATATCGGCGTTGGAAGATAAAGGATATCAAGTTGCTTTCTCCAAAGGCAAAGTTTTAGTATGGATGGAGAACTCTAGCTTCAAGGATGCTCAAGTAATTGGAGTTAGACATGAAAACCTTTACAAGGTTTGCACACGTTCATTTCAACCTTTGGTTCATGACTCTTCAAGTCTATGCGATCTTTGGCATCAGAGATTGGCTCATCTACACTTCCGAGCTTTACCTATCATGGAAAAGATGGTGACGGGCCTTCCTAAGTTCACTCAAGAGCACGAAGGTACCTGCAAGGGCTGCGCATTAGGTAAGAATATAAAAGCCCCTTTTCATAGTAGAGAAAATAGATCTAAGTGTATTTTAGAGCTTATTCATTCTGATTTATGTGGTCCTATGTCTGTTCCTTCTTCGAGTGGTTTCTTGTATTATGTTCTTTTCATTGATGATCACTCTAGGAAAACTTGGATTTATTTTTTGAAATCTAAAGAGTCTGAGGAAGTATTGGATAGGTTTAAAGAGTTTAAAGCCTTAGTAGAAAATATTTCTGGTAAAAGAATTAAGGTCCTCAAATCTGACAATGGTGGAGAATACACCTCTGGTAGTCTTCGGAACTTTTGTATTGATGCAGGGATTAAGAGGGAGTTCTGTGTTCCCTATAATCCTCAACAAAACGGTGTTGCAGAAAGAAAGAACAGAACGATTGTGGAAGCAGCAAAGGCCATGATCCATGATCAAGATTTGCAAACCTTCCTATGGGCAGAAGCTTCCAGGACAGCTGTGTATGTTCAGAATAGAAGTCCTCATAAGGTCTTGGAGAATATGACTCCAAAAGAAGCCTTTACAGGGAAGAAGCCTGAAGTCAGTCACTTGAGGATCTTTGGTTGTCCTGTCTATGTTCATGTTCCCAAGGAAAAGAGAACCAAGCTGGAGCCTTCTGGCAAGAAGGGAATATTTGTGGGCTACAGTGAGACCATCAAAAGCTTACAGATTTACATTCCGTGAAGTTGATCGAGATCAAGAGGGATGTCACATTCGAGGAAGATGTTGCATTCGTGAGATCCAAGGATTCATATGATTGATAATGAAGAGTCTCCCTCGGATATGGAAGTTGACCATACTCCTGAGATTGAAGAGAGACTTCGAACCAAAAGAAGATGTTGATCTGATGAACCCTTGGAACCTACTGATGGGCCTACTGACATTGTTATTGGAAGAAAGAGACCTCTATGGGCTAGTCGCACTATGCAAGAGGCTGAAAGCTTTGCAGCTCCTAGAGGCACATTCAGAGAAAGCAAAAGGCCACATAAGTTCTCCAGTTATGTTGCCTTGATGAGTCAGATTATAGAATCCGAGCCTACCTGTGTTGAGGAAGCATCTAGTCATCAAGTTTGGAGAGATGCTATGGCAGAAGAGTATCAGTCAATTCTTAAAAATGATGTTTGGGATATTGTTCCTAGACCCGAGGGCAAGTCTGTGGTATCTTCTAAATGGCTATTCAAGATTAAGCATGCTGCAGATGGAAGTATTGAGAAGTACAAGGCAAGATTTGTGGCTCGTGGGTTCTCTCAGAAAGAGGGAGTTGATTATGATGAGACTTTTGCTCCTGTTGCTCGCTACACTTCTGTCAGAACCATCATTGCTATTGCTGCATCTAAAGGATGGAAGATTCATCAGATGGACGTGAAGACAGCCTTTCTCAATGGAGTGATTGAGGAAGAGGTCTATATAGAGCAACCTGATGGTTTTGAGATTCATGAGAAGGAGTCACATGTTTGCAAGCTGAAGAAGGCCTTGTATGGTCTTAAGCAAGCTCCTCGTGCCTGGTACGAAAGGATTGATCGGTACCTGTCAAGTTTGGGCTTCTTGAAGAATGATGCTGATTCAAATCTCTACTTCAAGGTAATCAATGGTGATGCTTTAATTTTGGTTTTATATGTTGACGATCTGATCCTCACTGGAGAAGATCATCTGATTCTTGAGTGTAAGAAGGAGTTGACCTCTGAATTTGAGATGAAGGACCTTGGGCTCATGCATTACTTCCTTGGCTTAGAAGTCTGGCAGAAATCAGATGGAATGATTCTAAGTCAAGGGAAGTACACCATTGATATACTTAAGAGATTTGGCATGATGGATTGCAAATCCATGTCTACACCTATGGAGACCAATCTACATAAATTGAAGGAGGCTGCAGCTAGTTCAGACTTGGTGGATCCTACATTGTACAAACAGCTGATTGGATCCTTGATGTATCTAGTTAACACTAGACCTGATATTTGCTATGCAGTGAGTGCACTTAGCAAGTTTATGTGTGATCCGAGACAGATACATCTTGTTGCAGCTAAACATATCCTGAGATACTTGCGTGGCACAGTCGGATATGGGTTGAGGTACACTTCAGATGCAGTCTTGGAGTTACATGGTTTCACTAATTCTGATTGGGCAGGTTGTGTCACAGATCGGAAGAACACCTCTGGTTGTTGCTTCAGTTTGGGTTCTGCTATGATTTCCTGGTGCAGCAGGAAGCAGTCATCTGTGGCATTGAGTACAGCAGTGGCTGAGTACATTGCAGCTTGTATGGCAACACGGGAAGTAGTGTGGCTTCGTAAGCTCCTTGCAGGATTGTTCAGACAATCAATGGAGCCTACTATCATTCATTGTGATAATCAGAGTTGTGTGAAGCTTTATGTCAATCCTGTGTTTCATGACAGATCCAAGCATGTTGAGATCAAGTACCACTATATTAGAGATATGGTACTGCGGAAGGCTGTACAACTAAGGTACATTAGCACTGATGAGCAGACGGCAGATATTCTCACCAAGCCTCTCGCCAGGTTAAAGTTTGTGTACTTCCGAGATAAGCTTGGTATGGTGGAGAATCCAGCCTTGATTGAGTAAGAGTCTCAGTATCAGTGAGCCTTGTTAATGCATTTTCTTCTGAGACGGAAGAATTTGAGGTGAAAGCCCTTGTTTCCACCCTCTGAGCTGAGTCATGGTGGGTGTCATGTGTGAGACTCCATGACATGTGTTGTACTTGTGTTTCACCCTCTGAGAGAGTCATGGTGAAAGTCACGTTGAGGTGACAACATCACGCAAGTGATGAACACTTGTACTTACCATTTTTTTGGTTGATATCGAGACAATATCTAATATCACGATGAGGTGATATTCTTCTCTTCATATCTGGTTTGAGATGATTTGTCTTGTGCAGCTGGAAGTTCTCTCCCTAGCTGAGAGGGAGTGTTAATGATAAGTATAGCTTCAGGCGATCCTTCCAGCTCAGTCCTATTGAAGGAAACATAAATTAAATGATAGCCCGTCGGCTATTTAATTTATTTGTCTTATATTTATGAGGAGGCGCGAATGTCTTGAGGCCGACCTCACTTGTATTATTTATGATTTTCTCTTTGTGGCCGACTTCATTCAAGAAGTTAATTTGTCTTAACTTGGCCGACTTGTAAATTGCTCTATTCAATTTGTAATTTTTTGGTTGAGGCCAACTTTGTTCCTCAAGAGGTGCGATCTCATATAGCATTGTATATATAGAAGATTAGTTCACTCCTTTGTACAATCATCTAGTGCGAATTATCTTCAAAGGCGAATTTCCATGCAAGTGCGAATTCCTTAATAGCAGATTGTGAACCAATAAAGAACAGAGATTGCAAATATTGCCAAGTGCGAATTCTGGAAGTTCGTATTTCTGTCAAGTGTGAATATTGTCAAGTTCGAACTCTGTCAAGTGCAATTTCTGTCAAGGGTGAATTCAGTCAAGTGCAAATTCTATCAAGTGATTCAAGATCAGATTGCGAATTAATCTAAGGGCAGGTTGTGAACTTTTCTAGAGCAGAATTGAAGTTCCAGTTTGTTATCTGTTCCTGCATTTTGTACAGGTGCTGAATACTGGTCTTGTGTTAGGCCTCATTGTAAAGAGAATTGTTGCCACTGTTTATAAATATAAGAGAGATCTTTGTTGCTGGGTTTTTCTCCCTCAAGAGGAGGGTTTTCCCAGGGTATCTGCTGTGTTATTTTGTCTGATTTTGAATTATTTTTTCTGTGCATATAATCTGTTCACCTAAAATTTACATTTTCTACAATTCATTAGTTAAATTCTTTATTTTATTTGCTCTCTATATCTCTATGCTATGGAAATACCTTTCAATTTCAAAAAAAATAGTTTTTATTTCTTGTTCTACAATTTTTTACCTTTTTTTATAAATCTGATTTTTTCACGATTTTTTCCTGACTTATACTTTTGGTTTGCCAATTTTTTCCCCAAAAGATTTTTGTTGCTATGAATTGCAGATCATGGCTAAGAAAAATAAGACAGGCCTCTACAGATCGAACAATAATAAGGGGATTAATACTTCTTTACCAGCAGATTCCTATCCATAAGGAGAGATAGAGAAAGGAGAAAATATGCAGATCTAAAGGGATATGTGCAGACCCAACAAAGATACGAATCAATATATGAAGACCATAAATAAGGGAAGTAAGATTAATATAACTACATATTTAGATGTACAAATATTCATAAGTAAACATAGGTTCCTATCAATTAGAGATGAGTATATACATATACATATACATATAACAATATTGTCCGAGTGGCAAGAACAGATTGATCAAAGGAAAGAAAGATACAGAACCGCAATACAAAGGAAACCACTACACTCCGACATAGCAGAATCATTGTCATCAAACGCACATATATAGTATTGTTTTACTTATGTATACACAGTGCTTGTGGACAATAAGATATTTTAGTATATGATCGAGTGATTGAATATGTGATATGCTAGATTGTTTGAAAACCTGCTTGGGGGAAAGAGCCTGAGACAAGGTGTGTGCCTAGAGGTCCAACTTAAGATCCACCCAAACCTAAGAAAGGGATGGGCCATGGATGAGTGGAAATCCCACTTAAGATCCGCCCAAACCTAAGGAAAGGATGGGCCATGGATGAGTGGAAATCCCACTTAAGATCCACCCAATCCTAAGGCAAGGATGGGCCATGGATGAGTGGAGGGCCCACTTAAGATCTACCCAATCCTAAGGCAAGGATGGGCCATGGATGAGTGGAAGTGCCCACTTAAGATCTGCCCAATCCTAAGGCAAGGATGGGCCATGTATGAGTGGAAGTGCCTAGACCGTTTGTGATGTTTGCCTACGGAATGTAATTCTACTCTTACGTACTACTGGCAAACTGGTAATGTGCAGAACATAGGATAAAACAGTAAACTGAAAGATATCATACTTGAACTCCAGAAACTTTATTCATTCTCAGAAATATCATGTACAAAAGAGTATCAGCAGTGATTGACAATAAACATCGGCACCAAACTCATTCATAATTCGTAACTATCTCCCGACTATCCCAACAGGCTACATATAACGTTCGGCGGTGGTTAGATAACCAACCGACACGACGCTTCGTAACAACATTAACATAACATTAATCTGAACATGCTTTCCCGAAAGTACATGACATTATTATTCTTTACTAATCTATAGTTTTATTGACAATTGGCCGACTACGGCCAACAACAAAGTAAAGATATACGACTAACATGTGAGCTCCGCCTGATTCCACCCGCAAGCAAAGTGTCTTCAAGGGGTGACATGGTTGGGGAAAGCAGGTACAAGTCACTAGCAAGGAGAGTTCTAGTATACAACCTCTTAGGCTTGGCAAATGGCTTCGGGCAAACCCACCCATGTTACTCCTAATTCATAATAGTTGCATTAATAATAAGTTTATAAATGTGATGCCATAAACTAATGCTAATAAATGTATATGTGCATATGTGGAAATATTGTTCACGTGGTGCTTGCATGTTTCAATCAAAGAGCTATTCATTTGATAAGGAGAAAACCCTAACCCTAGTTGGTGGAACTTGTGACCAATAGACGAATTTTAGGGCAAACCAGGACAAGGGACATTATAGTGGTATCAAAGCATCTTTCCTGCCATCCTGTGTATGCTTCATGGATTACGTGTACGCTTCATGCTTCCTATGTATGTGTATTCAAGTGTAAGCCGTGTGGCTTATGTGTGTTTGAGCTACTTGGTTGCATGCTTGAGCTAGTTGCCTACTTGCTTGAGCTGGTTGCCTACGTGCTTGAGGTACTTGCTTGTGTGCTTGAGCTACCTGCTTGTCTACTTGAGCTGGTTGCCTGTGTGCTTGAGCTACTTGCTTGTGTGCTTGAGCTACTTGTTTGCTTGCTTGAGCTACTTGCTTGTGTGCTTGAGCTACCCGCTTGCTTGGTTGAGCTACTTGCTTGCTTGGTTGAGCTACTGTTTGTCTGCTTTAATTTCTGATTCAAGTGATTTTAAGCTATACTAATTCACAAACTCCAACTCGTGGGGTTTGAGAGTAAGGAGAAATAGTAAAACTTAAGAGTATTAATCAATTCATTGTCCTCATAACCAAAATAACCATCACTTGGGTTAAAATGTCCAACTCTTATCAAAACTAATATCATCACAACAAGGAGTAACATCTTAAAATTACACATCTTAGATTATGATTGCTTGAGGACAAGCAATCTTGGGCAGGGTGGACTGTCATGTCCCTGAAATTGTGCCCCAAAAATTATAACATTAGAATATAAATTGAAACACAAACGAAAGAACAAAATGAATAACAAAAAAATATATATAAAAAAATATACAAATATAAGTTTTAACTTATTAATATTACCATGATTATAATAATTATATATAACGCACATCAAAATAAATATATAAAACATGTAAATATAAAATCATATATATATAAAATAATATATATGCTAACAATCAGAAAACCGCAGATTAAGAGTAATATCTAGCCACAGAAAATTAAGGCAGCGATACTTCATAATATACTATTATACATATGCCTAAAAAGGCAGCGATTATAATTAACTAAGGATCATGATTAGTTGAAAGGTCAAACAAAAGAAAGTCACACCTCTTTGAAGTGTTATCACCCCTTAGAAAAGGTGCTTCTAATTACATAGACATAGAGATATAAAAGGGGATGTATTTCAAACACAAAGGGGAGGGAAGCATATTCTAATCGATGGAGGAGTATATTTCTGAGATAGCAGATTTTATGAAGTATGCAGATCGTGCTAAGAAAAATAAGACAGGCCTCTACAGATCAAACAATAATAAGAGGATTAATACTTCTTTACCAGCAGATTCCTATCCATAAGGAGAGATAGAGAAAGGAGAAAATATGCAGATCTAAAGGGATATGTGCAAACCCAACAAAGATACGAATCAATATATGAAGACCATAAATAAGGGAAGTAAGATTAATATAATTACATATTTAGATGTACAAATATTCATAATTAAACATAGGTTCCTATCAATTAGAGATGAGTATATATATTCATATACATATACATATACATACATACATACATATATATATATATATAGATGAAATATATATATGGATATATTATATACGGTTATGCAATAATAATGCTTGCAGCAATTATTGAACCTTATAAGTAAGTAGGGTTCTTTAATATGAATATGAATAATAGATTTTTTATTTGCTTGATCTACACTAACGATATCGTCCAAGTGGCAAGAACAGATCTATCAAAGGAGAGAAAGATACAGATCCACAATACAAAGGAAACCACTACACTCCGGCATAGCAGAATCATTGTCATCAAACACACATATATAGTATTGCTTTACTTATGTATACACAGTGTTTGTGGATAATAAGATATTTTAGTATATGATCTTGTGATTGAATATGTGATATGCTAGATTGTTTGAAAACCCGCTTGGGGGAAAGAGCCTAAGATAGCGGTGTGTGCCTAGAGGTCCCACTTAAGATCCGCCCAAACCTAAGGAAGGGATGGGCCATGGATGAATGGAAATCCCACTTAAGATCCACCCAATCTTAAGGCAAGGATGGGCCATGGATGAGTGGAGCCACTTAAGATCTGTCCAATCCTAAGGCAAGGATGGGCCATGGATGAGTGGAAGTGCCTAGACCATTTGTGAGCTCCGCCCAATTCCACCCGCAAGCAAAGTGTCATCCAGGGGTGACATGGTTGGGGAAAGCAAGTACAAGTCGCTAGCAGGGCGAGTTCTAGTATACAACCTCTTAGGCTTGGCAAATGGCTTCGGGCGGACCCGCCCATGTTACTCCTGATTCATAATAGTTGCATTAATAATAAGTTTATAAATGTGATGCCATAGACTAATGCTAACAAATGTATATCTGCATATGTGGAAATATTGTTTACATGGTGCTTGCAAGTTTCAATCAAAGAGCTATTCATTTGATAAGGAGAAAACCCTAACCCTAGTTGGTGGAACTTGAGAACAATAGACGAATTTTAGGGCAACCTGGGAGAGGGGACATTACAGAAAATCACAATCAACGGTTTTTTAAAAAGACGCAACCGAAAAATTGCCTATGGGGCCAATTTGCAAAAAATCGGGTATAATCACAAATTTTTGGAGTTTTTTGCTTCTATGGTTTCTTCAAAGAGTCCTCAAACTATTCCCCTCTTGTGATTGAAGGGGCTTTTCTCATTTGCAATGAGGTTGCATATGCTTCATACCATGTCAAAACATGATTGGATAATTTTAAACATAGTAAGAAAATCTGTTGTTGAGGGTTCAATTTGAGCAAGCTAACATATAAAGTCATAGACTTTCATTTGTGAAAGCCATTGGTCTAACTTCTCTATATTCACTTCCCCATCAAAAAGTTGTATCTCTGTAAGAGACCTGTCGCCTCTCAAACTGAATATCACACACTGCTGATGTAAATTTATGAACTTTTCCTCTTACTGTTGTAAATTTCTGAGTTTGAATATAGGTCTGATATAATTTTCTGAACTTGCGTTTTCCCCTTGGTTTGGTTTTGAGTGCTTGCTTGTGTTTATGAATGAATTTGCATTGCAAGTATGCATAAACAATGATATATTTTTGACATTCAATCACTCTAATAAAAAGAACTCGGACGTTAAATGACTATCTTTTCAAATCAGCATCATAAACCAAGAGGAATTTTGGCAAACACTTGCCCCACAAAGTTTGAAATTAAATTCTTTCACAATCTGGGCTATTACAACAGCTGTTAACACATGGGCATTTTGACAAACACTTGGCAAACAATGTATTTTCAGACTTCAAACTTTTGACAACAATAACAAGCTATATGCTTTGAGCTACAATTCACCCAGCACTTATAATGACTGTTTTTTATTCTTTCTTAACGCTACAGCAGTATGTAAGTATAGAGAAAATGCACATATTGAGAAGGAAATTGTTTGTTCACACCTTATTAGAGCAGCTGTAGGCTTTCACACAAATCTGGAACAAACCCTTGAAGAAAAATCAGAAAATTCTTCAATAAAAACCCTTAATACTGTAGCATTACTGTAGCGCATACTGTAGCAGCCAACACCAATTTTGCTGTGCAAATGATTAACTCTTAAATTTCTGATCTGCAAATAGATAATCATGAAACCCTTGGAATGCTTGTATTTCTTCACCAGTATGCTCTATTTTGACTCCGGAATGAAGCCAAACCTCGTGCAATAATTCGGCTGATCTCACACAACCTCAAAATTGCAAAGACATTGAAGAGTTTTCGTTCTCCAATGCTGTAGATGACTGAAACCCTTGTGTATTTCTACACACAGCTCTCATATCAAAAAGCACAAGTCATAAAAATGTCTTCAAGAATGAGTTTGATTTGCTTTTTGAAACCTTTTATATCCCCAATCTCCTTAATAGCATTTAAATCCACTTTCAAATCCACTTTTAGGTTTTTAATAGAACTTTATAATAAGTCTTCAAACTTGGCTCTCATATTCATGAATAATAAATGCACTTTAATATCATTTAAAATAATATAACTTGTGTGCACATTAACTTCATGAAATACTTTAATATTTTGACCTCCAAAATATAATCCATTAATTACACTTTAAATGACTTAAAGTACCACTTTGGTTTGTGCGCCCAATATAATAAATACTTTTTAAGTGGCAACTAATGTGAGGGTCATGGCCTCATGGCCCCACTTTAATGACTTAAAGTGCAATTATAACATATGCTTTTAAAATCACTTTTAATAATTGATTTCATTATAAAGTCAACTCATTTAACCATTGAATGTTCACGAATATTATATCACCAAGTGCCCTGCCAAAATTAGTAACTCCTTGCTCCTGACTTACTATATATAGTAAGTCTCTCCGTAAGTGCTAAATAACAACTGCAGGGCCCCAACCAAGGTCGTCACTGCCTCTGAAGACTGTCTAGGTGCCTCTGATATAAACAGAAACCCTGACTCCCCGAAATAGTGACTTACTATAAATAGTAAATGTGTCAAACAGAGTCCAACGAAAGTCAATCTTGGTCTCCCACTGAATACTGGAGGCAAATCAACCTCAATCACTGCCAATGGTGATCTCCTAACCATTTGCTCTAGCCTACGAAGATCAGGAATAGGCTAAACAACCTGTCAACATGTCTGAGCTAGAAAGGGGACATTACAATCTCTATCTTTGCCTCAACTTTAAAAGGAAGATTTTGCAGCTATTCAAAGTTTCTCCATGTTCATATGTACTCCTTGGATGCTCTTCTTCTTTGAAAGTTACTTTTCTACCCAATTACCAAGTTATAACAAGTAATATAGTCTCGAACATATCCATTTTTCCCATGTGT
Source organism: Sequoia sempervirens (assembly GCA_007258455.2). Taxonomy (NCBI): domain Eukaryota; kingdom Viridiplantae; phylum Streptophyta; class Pinopsida; order Cupressales; family Cupressaceae; genus Sequoia; species Sequoia sempervirens. The sequence continues at coordinate 4,156 of VDFB02260105.1, read as the reverse complement.
TGAGAAAACATGGCAACATCAGCTTCTAACTCCAAAATCCATTGGTCTAACTTCTCTTTATTCACTTCCCCATCAAAAGGTCGAATCTTTGTCTTTGCCTCGGCTTTAAGAGAAAGATTGTTGTTGCTTTTTAAAGTTTTTCCATGTTCATATGTACTCCTTGGATGGAGTTTCTTGTATACCCAATTTCCAAGTTATAACAAGTAATACAGTCTTAAACATATCCATTTTTTCCCATGTGTTGAGAAATCGTGGCAACATCAGCTTCTAACTTCCAAAATCCATTGGTCTAACTTCTCGTTATTTAATTCCCCAACCAAAAGTTGAACCGGTAAATTTTAGGTGAACAGATTAAATGCACAGAAAATAATTCAAAATCAGAAACAATAACACAGCAGATACCCTGGGAAAACCCTCCTCTTGAGGGAGAAAAAACCCAGCAACAAAGATCTCTCTTATATTTTTAATATCAATGGCAACATTTCACTTTACAATGAGGTCTAACACAAGACCAATATGCAGCACCTGGGAATATGCAATAACAGATAACAACCTGCCAATTCGTACCTGGCAATATCCGTAATTTACTGACAACAGATCTACAAAAATAGCACCTGACAATATTCGCAATTTCTAATGGTTCACAACCTGCTATAAGGAATTCGCACTGGCAAGATACTTCACACTAAATGATCTTCAATCTGTATGATCTCCACACTGTATAATGTTCGCACTGTGTAATGAATTCACACTTGCACTTGATACATTTAATTCGCACTTCAATTCTCTTGATCAATTTGCACTTAGAAGAATAAATCGGACTTGCTCTAGACAGAATTCGCACTTGACTATTTACCCTTGACAGTTTGCGCCTTGACAAAAATTCATCCTTGATGATAATTCGCACTTGACAGAATTCACTCTTGACAGAGATCTGATTTGACAGAGTTCGCAATCTCTTGTTCTTTAATGATTCGCAGTCTCCTAATAAGATGTTCGTACTTGAATGATATTGAACTTATGTGAATAACCGAACTGATCTGGATTATTACAATGGACGAATCAATGCATATATATATACAAATGAATGGGACAGACACATCTCTTCAAATCCTTCATGTCGGCCTTCAAGAAATCGCGTCTCTTCATAAATGGAAGTCGGCCTCAATTAATAACCAAATATTAAATGTCTTCTAATAAAGGATTTGACTATGAATTCGTATCTTCTCATGTCGGCCATATAAAATGAAGTTAATACAAAACAACGAATATAAATTAAATAGCCAACGGGCTATCATTTAATTTATGTTTCCTCAATAGGGCTGAGCTGGAAGGAACGACTAAAGCTGCACTATCATTAACACTCCCTCTCAGCTAGGGAGAGAACTTCCAGCTGCACAATACGAACCATCTCAATATGAGATCCATCAACCATCAGTGCCTGCAATCAGATATAAAGAGAAGGATATCACCTCAACGTGATGACGAACATCATGGCTACATCCATGTGTGAAATAACATATCACCTCATTGTGATATTGACCACCATGGCTACACCCATGTATGGAAAGGAGCTTATCACCTCATCGTGAAAGCATATCACCTCATTGTGATATCAACCATCATGGCTACACCCATGTATGGTATGTACAAGTGTTCATCACTTGCGTGATGTTGTCACCTCAACATGACTTTCACCATGGCTCTCCCAGAGGGTGAAACACAAGTACACAAAAATCATCACGGACTCTCTCACATGATGCTGTCATGGAGTCACACACATGACATCCACCATGACTCTCTCAGAGGGTGGAAACAAGGGCTTTCACCTCAAATCTCAAAGAGAAATGCATTAACAAGGGATTTCACCTCGAACTTCTCTCACAGAGAAGAACTCATTAAACAGGGTCACTGATGCTGAGACTCTTTCTCAGTTAAGGCTGGATTCTCCACCATATCAAGCTTATCTCGGAAGTATACAACCTTTATCCTGGCGAGAGGCTTGGTGAGAATATCTGCTCATCAGTGCTAATGTACCTCAACTGACAGCTTTCCGCAGCACCATAACTCTGATATAGTGGTACTTGATCTCAACATGCTTGGATCTGTCATGAAACACAGGATTGACAGAAAGCTTCACACAACTCTGATTATCACAATGAATAATAGTAGGCTCCTTTGATTGTCCAAACAATCCTGCAAGGAGCTTACGAAGCCACACTGCTTCCCGAGTTGCCATACAAGGTGCAATGTACTTGGCCTCTGCTGTACTCAATGCCACAGATGACTACTTCCTGCTGCACCAGGAAATCATAGCGGAACTCAAACTGAAGCAACTGCTAGAGGTGCTCTTTGGTCTGCAACACAACCATCTTCTATAGGTTCAGTAGGCTCCCTCTGTATTTTTAAGTACTTGGCCTTGCAACACTGCAACCTTCACTTCTTCTCGGTAAGTTACAAAACTCCCTCTTGATCTCTGCTTTAGAACTTGCAAAGAAGACTTCTGGAAGTGAACTCCCTCTAGCCACCAACTCAGTCCCATGGCTGCAAGTTGCGACTTCATGCTTGATCATTTCTTTGGTTGGCATAACTTCCTCATAAGATGCCTCAATCTTTTCATCGCTAAGCAATCTCTCATCACTTTCCTGCTTCTAGCTGTTCACAAAGCATTTAGAGAGAGATTACTAACAATTTATGACTATCCAAAGAAATATCAAGACTAGAATCATACAAGGTTTACTATCTCAGGTTATAGCATGAACACATAAGAATTTATGCATAATGTTAGAACATGAATAAGTAAATCATCCTGAAAGAGAAATATATCAAAAGATCAAACTAAAGGGATAAAGAAACTTATCTTTATATAATTTTGATATAACTCTTTCTTTCATCTTTTACTCTTCTCGAGAGTGCCAAACTCAGCACAACAAAAACAATCTGCACAACTACAGATTTCTTGAATGCATTATGCAGTTAGCATGCAGAACCAACTCTCTCCAAGAGTTCAAGGCTCTATCACAGATCATGCATTAGAGAATGATATCGATGTGACCAATCACCATCAAACTTTCAATTCTCTTTTTATTTCAGAGTCACACTCAAAAAATATTCACAACCAACATGAAAAGACTAATAAATGAAGTCTTCAAAGGATCTTACGTTAGTGAACACAATTCAAGAGAAACCACTATCTCTCTTTACTAATTACAAGATAAAAAATATAACTTAACAAACAAAGAATACTTATCTTTTTAAATATTCTGATGGATGCAAGATATGCTGATTTTTAAGCACAGATCAACACACAACTTTCACGGCTTGAACACAGGCCCATGACTTAGAATAGAAATTCCCTAGAATCCTTATGAGGAGAGAACTTATTCTTATCTGCAAATGAAGCATGCTAATTAGGCCTAGTTGGGCAATCCTTGGCGAAGTGCCCAAACTCATCACACCTAAAACATTGAATCTTGGACATATCCCTCTTCTTCTTGGATGGAGGTGTATCATGATTTCGCTTGTCCCGATTCCTCTTGAAGAAACTTTTCCTTCCATCTTTTCCTTTCTTCTTTGAAGCAAGGGAGGCCAGAACATGAATGTCTTCATTCTTTGAACTTTGACCAACGCCTCTTGCCACCAACCTTGATTCTTTTTGAATGCAATCAGATCTTAGGCGATCAAACTTAGGCAGTTTCGATCTTGCACTGATTCCTTGAATGAAGGATTCCCAAGACAAAGGCAGCCCATTGAGGGCAAGCATGGTTAAATCCTTGTCTTCAACCATATGCCCAATCGTTGAGAGCTGATCTCTCAAATTTGAAATCCTCATGAAGTATGCAGTAACAGATTCTCCCTTAGACATCTTCACATGATGCAATTGATGCTTTAGTGCAAGGGCTCGGCTGGTATTGTTGACTTCGTACATCTCTTCCAAGGTCTTGAGCATATCTCTTGCTGTCTTCAACTTAGAGATGATAGGAACAATATGATCCTTGACAAAGTCAACCAGAATCTTCATTGCTTTGATGTCTTTCTTCAGCCACTCCTTTTCTTCTTCCTCCTCAGGTTCAGAAATGCTAGACTCCACGAACTCACCCAAATCATTTTCACGCAAAGTGAGCATGATCCTAAATCTCCATGAAGTGAAATTAGA
>VDFB02260103.1:0-46199 GCA_007258455.2 Sequoia sempervirens | reverse complement strand
TAAGATTTATGCATACTGGAGAGCTTGTATTTACAGCTGAAGGTAACTGGTTATGTACCTGATGTAACTTTTTGTACTATATGATGTTGAATTAAAATATGTACTTTTTCATTTTGTATATAGTGAGAGAAGTTGACCTTTGTTTGGGTTCATCACTACATGACTACGGTCATCTATATTATATTTGCCAGGCACAGGAGGTGCCAGAGATTTAAAAAATACAGGAGGATATGCTCGAGAAGTTGTCTATAGGAAAGTAAATGTTTCTTGAAGTTCATGGGCTTGAGAATGATCAAAAGCATTTCAGCAATGCTTGTTTTAATGATGGAAGTTGATCATGTTGGATGTTTATCCAGAAAAACCAGTTTCTATAATTTGCCATTTTTTGTAGCAGAGTTGACTTTATGAGCTTAACGCAATTCATAATTTCAGAGTACATAAATGGAGGCATGCAAAAGTGTGAGAAGCCATTTTTTTGCAGGAGTATGCAGACGTATCTAATACATAATTTGCATTTATTTGGATAGATTAAATGAAGAAAGCCATCATGTGCTCATAAAATAAAAATGCTCAAGTTTAGAGATTTCAAATAGAAGTGAAATTGGCAGTCTAGACTTTAGCGCTTGAAATGGACTTCCTAAGAACAGCGTCTAGTTTTTAATGGTATTGTTGACCAAGACATTGAATTTCATCTGGGTGGAAAATCTATCTAGGATGAACATGAAAAAATAGGGCAGGTATAACAAATGTTTTTCTTTCCACTAGTATCCATCATCCTGTTCAATATGAATGTTTGATATACAAGAGTCCAACCCCCAAGAGTGAATGTTTTCCTCTGCCTAATGCATCATAGCATTGGCACACAAGAAAGGAACCAGATAATTATGTAGTTGAACCCTTACTGAAATATTACCTTGCACACTCATCTCCTTGGCACATGTGTTGCTCCATGTTGGCGAATCAACCATCTCAAAAGAGTTTGGATTCTGGATGCCTGCCGCCTACTCACTTCTCTACAATTTTTGGATGGTTTATCGTTTTAGGTAATAAGGACCTCTTGTCAACCTTAGTGAATGGTAATTTGTAAATTGTTTCTATGAGTCCTTTTTCTTTTTTTCAACAATGGCTTTGGTCTGCTAGGTGAATGATGTTATGCATTTAAAACAAACAAATCCTTAAAGCAAGGTGCAGTCTAGTGTAAAATTAATTTCCAAGTGTTCCTATATAGAATGTCACATAAATAATCTAAATGTGTTAATGGTTGCAATTTATTAAAATCTTTTTTGAAGTTTTGGTAACTTAACCGTGTGGCTTACTATGGCAATTAATTGAATCACTAACTATAGATAATTGTTGATTGCAGACTTATTTCAAGCATCTCCTGTGCAAACTAAAATATTGGTGGTACTGATGACATCACTGAATTTTTTTTCTGTAAATATCCCTGATAGCAGGGATGATGCCAACAATAAGAGCATCAAACTCAGCAATGGCATTGATGCCAGAACTCAAAGAGGCAATCCTGCAAACCCAAAGTTACAAATTGCATTTCTTAGGTAGGATTCAACATCGAAATAGTGGGATTAAACTTATATCCGGCAGTCTCATGAATTATCATACTAGTTGCATATCACCCTTATTCAGCAAAGAATTCACTGAGAAGCTTAACTGGGATTCACAGAGTAAAGAATTCCATGCTTATATGGTAAAAACTGGGATTGAAAATATCACATTTTATCAAACAAAGCTTGTTCTCACATATGTGAAGTCTGGGAATTTGGGAGATGCGTTTGAAGTGTTAAAAGAAATTTCTAATCCAAATTTATTCTTGTGGACCACTATGATAAGGGCCTATACCAAGCAGGGCTACTATGCAGAGGCCCTTATATTGTTTAATGAAATCCATGCTACAGCAATTAGGGCAAGCCCTTTCATTTTGGCAAGTGTTATCAAGGCATGTGCAGGTCTAAAATCTCTGCAGAAGGGAAAGGAGATTCATTGCTATATGGTTTCAAATGGATATGAATCCAATGTGTTTCTATCTGGTGCCCTTGTGGATATGTATGCCAAATGCCAAAGAATTGAGTTTGCACGCCAAATGTTTAACAAAATGCCCCAAAAAAGTGTGGTAACATGGAATGTGGCAATTACAGGTTACGCACAGAATGGGTATCCAGAGGAAGCCTTCAATCTTTTTCACCAAATGCAATTAGAAGATATCAGGCCTAACTTAATTACCGTGATTATTATTCTTAGGGTGTGTGCCAGTTTAGGGAGCCTGCAACAGGGCAAAGAGGTCCATAGCTATGTTATTAAAGCTGGATATGATTTGGACGTTGCTGTGGGTACTGTTCTTGTTAACATGTATGTTAAATGCAGAAACATAGAGGATGCATGCTACTTGTTTGAGCAAATTCCTGAAAGAAATCTTGTCTCGTGGAATGTGATGATTGCAGGATTTGCTCAAAATGGGAAACCTGAAGATGCCCAGCGACTATTCTGTCAAATGCAATTGGAAGGAACTGAGCCAGATGTCATCACATGGAATGCAATGATTGCAGGTTATGCTCAGAGTGGGTGTGGTGATGAGGCCCTAAAAGTGTTTAATCAAATGCAGACACTGGGCATAAAACCAAATGTGGTTACGTGGAATTCTATAATTGCAGGGTATGCCCAAAATGAACACAAAGATGAGGCCTTGAAATCACTATGTCAAATGCTCCTGTCAGGTGCAAAACCAAATTCGGTCACCGTTGCAAGTGTTCTTCCTGTCTGTGCCGACATAGCAGCTTTGCATCACGGAAAACAGATTCATGCATACATGATCAGGTGTGGATTCATGTCAGACATCATTGCAGGGAGTGCTCTTGTGGATATGTATGCCAAATGTGGGAATTTAGAGATAGCTCATAATGTATTTGAGATACTCTCTCGAGCTGATTTGGTATTATGGAATACAATGATTGCTGGCTATGCCATGCATGGGCAGAGTGAAGGTGCTCTTACACTCTTTAACCAAATGCAAAAGGAAAGTATGAAGCCAGATCACTTCACTTTCATTGGTGTTCTGTCTGCATGCAGCCATGCAGGACTTGTTCAGAAAGGTTGGGAACATTTTTTTTCCATGAGTCAAGTTTATAACATTCAACCCCGAGTGGAACACTATGCTTGCATGGTTGACCTTCTTGGTCGTGCGGGGTGCTTGGATGATGCTCATAGAATTATCATCAATATGCCAATGCAGCCTGATTCTCGTATATGGGGGGCTTTGCTTGGTGCTTGCAGAACCCATTGCAATCCGGAGCTAGGAGAATGGGCTGCAGAACATCTTTTTCAGGTAGATCCTGACAATATTGGTAGTTATGTCCTATTATCGAACATCTATGCTGCAGCAGGCCGATGGGATGACGTAGCAAAGACTAGAAAATTAATGCGGGATAGGGGACTCCAAAAGAAACCAGGATCTAGCTGGATTGAGGTTAAAAACCGAATGCACACATTCAATGCAGGAGACACATCACATCCACAAATGGAGGAAATCTATGCCATGTTGGACATTTTGGCTAAACAGATGAAGTTAGCAGGTTATGTACCTAAGACTAAGTTTACAAATCATGATGAGGATTAGGACGCAGTATATTGCTGTGGATTTAGAGCTTAGACTAAGCATTCTTTTTTCACCCTATCCAGTCTTTTAAGGATTTAAGTGCACTTGATAACTGCCACGCTGTCACCGACTTAGTTTGAGATTGTCAGGAAATTTTTGTTTTGTGAGATACAAACTTCTCTAGTTCATGAAGGATGAAGGTATTCTTGTGGGAACTATTAGTCATGATTGAAACAAATAATAATGTTATACATGTCATCAGGATTGCAGAGGTGCTTCTCTGTGAAGATCCAATATAGAACAATCTGACAATGCATGTCCTGCCATAAAGGTTTCTGCATTGCCTCTGCTTTGTAAACCACAGGAAAAGCCGATTCAGTATTTTGGAGTTCTACAACGAGGATAGATTGTCTCTAACCTGATATAAAGTCGAACTCATTCAATACTTACCAGGCTTGAGAACAAAGAAAGTGTATCTTTTCAATGTAGTCGTACATCTAACCAAAATCATGCACCGAAGTAAGGTAAATTAGCAATAAGTTTCGAATAATTGGATAGAGGATGCGGAAATTCTTGTGGGAACAAAAGTGAACGTTGGATATCAAAGATCAGCTGAGGTAGGTTTCAACAATTAAGTATAGATCCAAATTTAACACACAGGCAAGATAAATTGGAGAAAGTTAAGTCCTTTACTCAACTATGCCAATGGTCAAGGATAAAAGCCAATTAGATGTTCACATAACTAAGTCTATTGCATGTAGAGGAGGAAATAGATGAATATGAACAAGGCCTCGGATTCAAAATATTGAACAGGCCAGATAGAAATAAAGTATGCCTATCTCCAAGGCTCTTGTATTGAGGAAATTGGTTGTAGTATGTACTATTAAGGAAGGCCGACCACAATTCAACGATAGTAAGTATTTTGTTACTGCATTCTTGCAAACTATTGAAAACAATAGTAATTTTTGTTCACTTGCAATCGGTTTTGAAATATCTTAGATAATAACTTAAGTTACTGGTTTTGGTATTGGTTTGGATTTTGGGTTTGGGAGTTCGGTTTGTGGGTTTGGTAAAAGAAATTGTGGGTTGGGTTTGTTCATATAAAAATATATAAAAATAAGAAATATATACATATTTGAAGCAATAATTAAATATAGAATACCACATAGCATTATATATTATATAATAAAAAAAACTACCATAAAATTATAAATATTACAATGTCAATTAGTAAATCTTGAATGTGCCGATATATATTATATATTAAAATTAAAAAAATAATGATATCAAGTGTCCAATCAACCATCATTGATCAAACATTATCATATCGGTCTTCAAAAATGTTATTATCACCATTCATATTAGATAATGTAGGTATTAGTATATGAGAACCTAACATAGTGCCACTAGCATTGGAATCGGCTCAAACACTCTCATGCTTGCTAGTTGACTTGTCTTCAACATCAAGTATAGCAAGATCATCTAGGTCATTATATTATGGCTCAATATTTCACTTTTGTCGGTCCCCTTCTTTGTAGCCACTTTCTTTGTGTAAAAGGAGATGTAAACTTAAATGCACATATATTAAGTCCTCTACCTTTTTTCAGTGTAGTTGATTCCGCTTTACTAAGTGGACGAAGGAGTATGTGCTTCAATTCCTCTTAGATGTAGATATACTAGCAACCTATTAAGAAAAAAATAGAGTTAAGAGTTATAAAATTATAAAATATAAATGAAGCTTAAAAGATAAAGATTTTTCTATAAAAATTGCGATAAAATTTTGATTGCAAAAGGTTGTAGGTGTGTGAATGATTGGCCATGGAAGTACCACCAATTGTAAGTATCAACCTTAAACTTGTCATTAAAAGTATCAATATTGAAATCATTGGGGCACATAAAATCCATGAACTCAATTCTAATTACATCTTATCAAGATCAATGAAGAGTCTACGAAGTGTTGTCTTATACCTTTGGTTGACTTCAACATCTCTATATGGTACTATCCTTGTTAGCATAGAAATGAACTTAGCACTATAATATTTAGGACTTAATGCAAAAGCAAGATGTAGGAGGGTGGTCATTTTGTTTCATTACTCTCCAATAATTTTGTGTAGTTTGAAAAGAGTTTCTTTAAGATCTTGCTCTTTGTCATTTACAATGGTCATCTTTTTAATCATTCAATCAATGTCATCATATATATCTTTCAAACAAAGCCTATCTATGTTGGTATAATGGATTATACTCAATATGGGCTCTCAAAGATATTAAAGAGATATTCAACACAATTCCACCAAATGTCATATAGGATCATCTAGAATTAATCTTTGTTGCACTTGTAGTGCTAGATTGCCTCCATATGGACCAATTTGGGTCGATGACTATTTTCAAAAGTGCCTCTTGAACCTTCACAAGTCATCTCAACACAATTATGCTAGAGGCAAAATAGGTTTCAACAACCTATTTGAAAATCAAAATAAAAAAAGATATATTTTAATTAAAATAAAGCATATTTATTAAAATAAATCTTATCGCTTCACTTACCTTCAATAACTACAATCACGAGAATGTTTTGAATATGTCTTGTTATGGTGGTTGGTGATGAACATTTGGATCTCTTTAGCCTCAACATACACTTGTTTGATTTAATAAATATTGGTGCCAATTTTTTGAAGTACGAGGTTGAGGAAGTGAACAACACAAGATGTCCAAACGATGTGTGAATAATACTCAACCAATAAATTGGTTGATCTACAATTTTTGGTGTTATTTATTATGACTTGAATGTTTTGAACCCCCACTTCCTAAATAGTTATCATGAGATTGTTAGCAATAAATGCATCATCCTTCACGTTCCCTTCATGATCCATTGCTTTAAGAAATATTTCTCGTTTATGGGACACTACAATAACATTGATCAATAGCCAATTTCTTGCATCCTTGCATCTATTAGAAACAATGGACACACTTGTTTTGGCCCATGAATCCCTTATGGGCTTCAATGACTACAAACTTCACCTCTTTTTCCAATAAGGTGTTACACATTTTCTCAAAATCCAAGCTCTTGTACCCTTTTGGAGCCTCATTAATTGCTTTCACCATTTGTTGCCAATATGGTGAGTGAACACCATTGAAAGCCAATCCATTTGCATAGAGACTTTTTGCTATGTGTTGACCTCAACAATATCCCAAGACTCATTATGAAACACCATCTAATAATACCTTTGATCTCTTATATTTAAAGGTCATAAGGTGTTATTTAGGTGGCAAAAAATGGGCGGCTCTCTATAGGGTGAAGATTAGAAGGCAATGGAGGGGGCTTCATTCCTTCTGATCCTTTTTAATAAAAGATGATTTGATTTGTGGCCTATTGCTTGATCTACTTTTTCGTGTTCATTAATATACATTATGATTTGTGCTTTTGGAATATGTATGTCATTTTTTCTTAGGCAAGCTTTGATGCCCAATCTAGGGATGTAGCACAAATGATCTTTCACTTGACTATATTAGCTTGAATACCTAACTCACATCCACTATAAATCCAAACATAACTCCCACCACCTAGAAGCTATTGTACCATAGCAACATGTTTCTAAAGGGGAGAATTTAGGTCTATTTTGCAACGGGGTTAGCACATGGAGCTAGAACTAGTTGCCATTATAATCCCTACGACAACGAGTTCAATAAACAACACATTTAAATAATTGAAATAAATGAAAAAATACACACATACAACTTAACTTGTATTTAAAAAATACACGTGTTATAGATTCATAGAAGAACGAAAATAAAATAACAAATTCAAAACAAAACAAGAGAGTTCATTTGTAAGAAAAGAAATGTAGTAAAAAAAAAAATCCTACCTCTTGCAAAAATCTTCTTCTATGATCTTTGTCACAGCAAATGGGCTCTTGAAAATGTGTAGGAATAACAATCCAATGACTTCAAAATCTTCATTGATTAATCTTCAACTCTATTCATGCAATGGCATGCAAGAATGAAAGTTCAACAAGTTGAATGATATTTTTGTTTTGCATTCATAGTAAGGGAAATGACTTTGTTTTTGTCTTCAAAATGTCTTAGAATCCACGTTTTAGGGCTAGGGGGCATTTTTGGGCATGTGGTCAAAGTCAAATGCCAAATTAGAAAAACAATTTAAAAAATCCAAAATCGTAATAGCTTCATTGTGGTAGGATCAATTGGGCATGAAATCCACCCTAGGTTTTCCTAGGTTCACCTTGGACGGACCCATAGGGCATAGAAGGAACCTTGGATGACCCCCAATGTGGACAAAACTTGGACCCGTATTTGTGTTAGATTAGACCCGAACTAGCAAGCCCCAAGTCATGAATTAGTAACAAAGATAATAACCAAAGAGTTTTTTTGAATTTAGGCAAAAATATAGACTGGCTCATATGTTTTCTTATTCTTGAGCCAACTACCTTGAATCAAGTTTCAAATGGCTCACCTTAAAATATGAATCAAATTACCAACTAATGTCATAAGGTCCATCTTTACTTCAATTAAACTAAGGATCTTTACAAGTAGGTTAGTAATAATTCCTCACAGTTAAACTTGGTCCTTCATATTGTGACAAGATATAATCCAAGAGTATCTACCTATAGTTGTTCTTGTGATAATGACAATACCATTCTCATGGATTATGGTGATTATAATAACACCTCCATGGTTTGCAACACACCAGAGCACCTTCCAAATGTTCCTAGTAGTTCCTAGTAATCTTCGGATCATCCATCCATCTTCTAAATATGTTGCTAACACTCCAACAATGGTGTAGAGCACTTTCCACAAGATTAGACTTAGTGGAAACATACTTCTACCAAAAATTTTGCAATATCTACCATGACTTCAATAGGGTTCAACACACCTCTAAGATGAACTACAAAGGATAAATCATACCACTCATTACTATGTTTTTTTTAGCATTATACTATTGACATCAAATAGTGTAGTCACTTTAGTGATCCACATGACACATAACTATTGGGAGATGATAAGTCACACATGGAAATGATTCAACTTCTATAATGACACTTGGACTCCACAACATGTAATCCATATACACATATTTGCAACATTAGCTTAGCAGATAGGTAGACAGTAGAAATCATATTAGAAGATGTTAGTTATATATCTTCAAGAGTATGTTATGTATTGGATGAATAGATAAATAAAACATTTTGTATTTCAAATTTCTCTTTACACTTCCCTTCTCAAAAAGCTTCCACACACACATAACTTCATCTAGATAATTGTCCACTAGGCTTTACTTGGGCCTTAAATCAGTGGAATTAGAGTGGCTCATCTTGTTCTTGCTTGACCTATCAAATACAATAAGAGTATTCAAGCCTCTACATCAAACCTCAAGACCCATTAGACTACCTATAGATTTATTTCAGTAGAATGGACAAACTAATGTAAGAGGAGATACATGTGATGATGAAGAAAATAGTTGCAGATGCACTCATGGACTAGCCTTTTTGCATACATAAACCCTTGAATGGGTGGTTCCACTTCATCATTAGGTAAATATTTTTGTAGTCAAGTCCCCCTATGTTTCAAGTAAACCTAGACATTCTTGTGTTGGAGGGAAACATTGTAGGTATAATCCATGGTTGGTTGGATCATAATATCTTGTTTCTCCATGAATAAATTTTTTGATGAAGAGAAGATCAAGACTACACTTTTGAAGGTCTTTCCACTCATCAAGAAGTGGTGGAAATCATAGTCCAAACATAGGACAAAATTGACCCAACTTGGGATAAATTACTATAAGTTTTAAAGAATGATTACTATCCTAAATATGTCAATGATGATTTCTACATGTAGTAGTTAAAATTGTGGCAAGGACAAGACCAATTAGTCCAAACCTGTACCAATGCCTTCCATAATCCCTCACTCTCAATGATCTTTAGAATGTTTCTCCCCAAAACCTCCACAACCAAGATAAATAGGTAAGGGGAAAGGGGGTCCCCTTGATGAATACCCCTCTTAGCCCCAAAGAAACCCCTTGGAATCCCATTTACCAGGATCGAGTACTTGATAGTAGTTACATATTCCCTTATAATGTTGATAACACTCTAATGAAATCCCACTTTTTTAAAGACTTTAAACATGAAATCCCTGTCCACATTACCATGTGCCTTTGATATGCCAAGTTTGAGAGTCATACCTAGGACAAGGCTCCTTTCCATCAAATGCAGTATCTCATGGGTTGAAATAGCTGCATAAAGAACTTGGCACCCAGGGACAAACCCTTTTTATTCACATTGATCAAATTTCCCATCAAGAGTTTAATCCTATTCACTAAAACTTGGGAAAATATCTTATAAATTGTATTACATAAGATGATAGGTCTGAAATCAGAAAGACCAGTTGGATCCTTAACTTCCGGGATAAGAGTAATATATGAATTATTCATTTTTTTAAGGATTTTACTAGTACAAAAGAATTATTTGACCGCCTGGTGATATCAAGACCAGAAATGTCTCAAAATTCTTGAAAGAATTTTGATGGGAATCCATTAGGACTCAAGGCAATATAAGCCCCCATAGAGAAGGTAGCGATCCTGACTTCTTCATCAAAAATTAGAGCCATGAGGTGGGAATTTTCTTAAGGAGATAACACAGTTGGTAAGCAGTTTAACAACTGATCTTGCAACCCAGTGTCACACAAAGGGGATTGATCAAAGTAGGCCTGATAGAAGTAATCAGAGGCCATTTTATTAATTAGGATATCACATGTAATGTGTTCACCATGCTCATTCATGAGGGATGAGATGGAGTTCTTTTTCATGTGTATTATGGTAGACTTATGGAAGAAAGCTAAGTTTTTGTCCCCCTCCTTTAGCCATTGTATCCTTGATTTTTGTTTCCACATAATTTCTTCTCTTTTAGAATTTATTTCCAATCCTTTCGTAACGATTCTTTAGTAAGATGAGAATCCTCAAAGAGGTCTTCATTTGCTATTTGGGTTTGTATATTTGTGATTTTTGTAATTAGCTCCACTTTTCACCAGAACATTCCCAAAAGTTAATACGTTCCATCTCCTCACCTTTTCTTTTATTAGGTTCAACCTTTGGGACACTTTGTACATTGTCGTGCCTTGGAAGGGGGTGTTATGAATTAAGGATACAATTTCCAAAGTCAGGGTGTGTGGTCCACATAATTTCATAATGGAAGGGAAAAGATCCCCTATAGGGACTATCAGCCTCGAAGAGAAGTAGAGGATTATGATCTGAGACAGTCTAAGGCAAAGCCACCAGGTTTGAGTTGCACCCCATATCCTAGTTAGAAGAGACCAAAAAGTAGTCAAGTTTGACTTGAATAAGATTATTACCTTTCCCGAGGTTTGTCCAGGTAAAGGGTTGCCCTTGTAATTCAATGTCCATAAGGCCAATTGTATTGATGAAGTTTGCTAGATTTTCCATGCTGTCAGTGTAGTTGGTCAATTCCCCAAGTTTCTCAAAGAGATAAGGGGACATTAAAGTCACTAGCTATCAACCAAAAATTATTTATATTTACCATCATCTGCTACATGATGTCCTCCCAAACAACTATACGAGCATTACAAAAATTTGAGGCATAAAAGCTGATAAAGACCCAAGAACAAGAAGAGTTACAAAATTTAACAACCAAACTGTTGATAGAGAGCAACTGAAGGGAACTAGAAGCCACCAACAGATCCTCCATAGTCACAATCCCACTAGAGGCTCCTTGCACTTCACTAATAATTTATTAATCCTTAGGCCAGATACAATTCGCCACAGACTAAAAAGTATCTTGATTCATTTTAACTTCTTGGATCAATAGGAAATCAATCTTACTCTCAAGGATACAGGTCTTGAGAGAGTGTTTTTTTTTAGAGCTATTCAGTTCTCTCATATTCCAAGATAGGAACTTCATTTACGATTTTTAGTGGTTGACTCCAAGGTCTTCTTCCTTCCACAAGAAATATCCCTTGTTATTTCTTTATATCTTGTTTGACATTAAGAGGGCCTACCGGCTTTTGAATCCACTCCCACATCAATTTTCTTATTCATGGTTTTCTTTTTTGGTGTTGACCAACCATCATCAATTTAGGAGACACTAGGGATAGATCCCAAGGAGAGTATAAGTCCTTTAAGCAGGTGAACAACAAATGAAGAGCTAGAGTGTTGAATAGGAACCTTAGCAATAGATGCCATCGGAGGGGGTGAATATTTTGCGATGGGTATCTTAGCATTCAAAAACACGTTTTGGGAATGGGGAACTTTGTCACTAGAAGCAAGAATGGGGTTGGGGATATCTCCTTCCTCGAGAATATGATGCTTAGAGGGTTAAGTAACTACAACAAATTGTAAAATGGGATAACTTCCAACTCCAAGGAATTTAAAGATCTACTTTTTGGGAGCTTTGCATTCAATAAGAAGATGACCAAATCTAGCAATTTTGAGTAGCATTCTCATACTAAATGGGTTAGGACCAACTTCCTAGCTTTGATTGGAGAGTAATAGAGTTATGAAGGGTTTTACTAATGTCAACATTAACACATAAATGGGCGAAAACTAACCTGGATTTGGCCTTTGTAACTCCATCAACAACAATGAAGTGGCCAAATGAGTTTCCAATCTATTTGAAGATTTCTTCATCCCAAAATTTGAGGGAGAGACCTGGTAGATAAATATAGACTAGAGTTGTTTTATTTAGATCTACAATTGGGTCAAAACCTAACATCCAACAACATAGGGATAGGCTATGTTTATCATGGAACCAAGGTCCCTGTGTAAGGAATGCAATGAGATATTCATTAGAAGTGAATTTGAATAGAAAGAGTCCACCAGGCATAAAACTTATAGACACAATCCCCTTCACCTTCTAGGTAGAGGACGTCCATCAACAAACCATCTCAATGCCAAGCCAAAAATAGAAAAACTTTCCAACAAGAGAGTTGTTCATTAAAGAGAGGATTTGATCAACAACTGTGTCAAGGAGTTTGATAGAGGTTCCCTCCTTCGACTTCAAGTATTTGTTGAAAATCAAGGTATAAATTGCAGCAATATGAACTTAAATATGTGATTGAAAATTTGAAATTATATGTTGAAGATAACCATAACAAGATTAAGTGATTGACAATTGCAATAATGAAATAAAAATCTGCAATACCACAAGTCATCAACACAAGTGACACAAGATATACGTGGAGAAACCCTTGCAAGAAAAAGCTCCGCACCCAAAGAGATCCAATGTTTGTATTAATCTTCAAGAAAGTACATTAGTACAACAATCCTCTCTACAATTCAACAACACTTCGTCATCTTGACAACCTGCAAAGAACTCATACTAAACCACCATCCCAAGGCTCCAATATATATAAATTTGTGGGAAAGAATATCACAAATGGTACCCAAAAACAACAAGAAAAACCACTTGGAAAAACCCACGCCCCCTTAGTGGACAACCTATAAACATGGAATAAAATATTTAATAATCACATGGCCTTCACATGGGTGCCTAACCCACAACCAATCAAATTGAGTCAAACCTAAGTGCTCCATAAATCTCTGACAACTCTAACAGCTTCATGCAAGCTCATGCACCTAAATGCAAACTTGGGTGCCCAACCATGCAAGAGCATGCAAAACATGCAAATAACATGCAAGGACATGCACACTCAAGTGGTCCCAACCCAGAAAGTTGGACGTCTAGGAAGAATATTCTCTTGGGATGCCTTGTAACCGCCACCATGAAGGGTCCACCTCTTTGAATGCAATTATAATTTGTCATAGGAAAATGAATAATAAATATTTTGTCCCTCATGTCCTCAAGAACACTTTCCAAAGAGCGTGGAGACACATAAATCAACTTAGGATAGCAATTTTAATGCCACCTATCCTAACATTCTCCCACTTGACATTATGCATTGCAATTACATCCATGAGATACAAATATAAAATTAAGTATAGTGATCAAGGCCTACGACCTTCCTGCACCAAGAGAACTTATCCTTGGTCACTAGCTTCGTGAGAGAATTTGCAACATTATCCAAAGTGTCAACCTTTTCAATCAAAACCTTACCATTCTCTACCATTTCTCATATAAATTGACACTGAACATCAACATGTTTAGTATGAGCATGATACATAGGATTTTCAGCTACACATATGGCACTTTGACTATCACATACAATCCTCACTGTCCTGCAATCAAAACCAATGCCATTACCAAGTATTTGTAACCAAACCACCTCCTTAGAAGTATGTGTAGCTACCATATACTTTTCTTCAGCGATGGATAAAGCAACTGTAGGCTGCTTCTTACTCATCCAACTCACTGCACCTCCAAACAAAGTAAAAATATAGCCACTAGTGGACCTTCAACTATCCAAGTCACCTGCCCAATCTGCATCAACAAACCCTTGTATGTCCAATGACTTATCCACATCATCAGTAATAAACCAAACAATAATCTAAAGTGCCACACAAATATCTAAACACCCTCTTAACAAAAGTCCAATGCTCTCTACCAGGGTTAGACATAAACCTGCTCAAAACTCCCACTGCTTGTGTTGTATTTGGTCTAGTGTAAACCATTGCATACATTAAACTATCAACGACACTAGCATAAGAAACATTCAACATCTCTTCAAAATCATCATCAAAATTAGGACACATGTCTAAACTCAACTTATTACCAACTGGAAATGGAATATTTACTGGTTTACAATCATGCATATTAAACCTTTGCAAAATAGTATCAACATACTTACTCTAACTTAACCAAAGATTTTTGTGAACCCGATCCCTACTGATTTCCATCCCAAGAATATATTTTGTAGCCCCCAAATCCTTCATATCAAATGTGCCAGAAAGCTGAGTCTTAAGCTCCTTAATCATCACCTTACTGTTACTCATAAACAACATGTCATCAACATACAAGACAATGATTAGAATATGATCATCGATAACCTTGATGTAAACACAATGCTCCTCCTCACTTCTAACAAAACCCAAATTCAATGCAAAGGCATCAAACTTCCAGTACCACATCCTGGGTGACTATTTCAATCCATATAAAGATCTCTTTAACTTGCAAACCAAGTGTTCCTTTCCTTTCACAACAAATCCATCAAACTATCGCATATAAATTTCTTCCTCAAGATCCCCATGCAAGAAATCAGTTTTAACATCCATTTGCTCTATTTCAAAATCACAAGAAGCAACAATAGATAATAGGAATATAATAGAAGTTGACTTAGCAATAGGAGAGAAAATTTCACCAAAATCAACTCCCTCTCTTTGGGAGTAGCCCTTGGCCACTAATTTGGCCTTGTATCGCTCTAACCGACCATCTGCTCCAAATTTCTTTTTAAAAACCCACTTGCAACCAATGGTCTTCCTTCCTTTGGGAAAACTCACAAGATCCCAAGTATCACAACTATCTAGATCCATCATCTCCTCCTGCATGGCCTGCATCCAAGACTCACTTTCTTCTGAAGAAAGAGCCTCCTTCTAAGATCTAGGTTCATCGTCAATACTCAACAAAGAAAATACACAACAAAAATTATGTGGGTTATACCTGTCAATTGGGATTTGTTGCCTTGTGGACCTTCTCAAGGTAGGAGTAAGGGGCTCTTACTGTTCTTCTTCTTCATGCTCATCCTGCACATCATCCAAACTTTTTGAACTCTCTAAACCCTCTTCTTCTTCTCCACCCTCAAATCCATTTGGTCGTTCTTCCACATGTGCATCTTCCTGCTTCTCAATCTTTGTATCGAAGTGCAGTATTTTGTTCTTATCTTTCTCCTTTGGATGTTCTTCACTTGAGTAAGCTCTAAAATCCCTGAAAATCACATCTCTAGAGAAAGCCATTTTACAGGTTAGTGGATTCTAAAGATTATAACCTTTTACATTCTCAACATAACCAACAAAGATGCATTTCTGTGCTTTTGGATCCAACTTAGAATGCTTCTCTTGAGGCACATGAACAAAATCCTCACAACTAAAGACCCTTAATTTGAAACAAAAGGCTTTCTACCTATCCATACTTCATAAGGAGTTTTATCAACAAGATCTGAACAAGGAGATCTATTAACCAAATAACATGCATACTTACCACTTCTATCCAAAAGCATCTATCAAGCTTAGCACCACTCAACATGCTCCTAGCTCTTTCCATTAAGGTTATGTTCATTCTTTCTACTACGCCATTTTGTTGAAGTGTATAAGTTGTAGTGTTTTGTCGAACAATACCTGCATGCTTACATAACTCATCAAACTCCCTAGAACAATATTCACCCCCATTGTTAGATCTCAACACCCTTATCTTATAATTTGTTTACTTCTCAACTAAGGCTTTGAATTTTTTAAACTTAGTGAAAACTTCATATTTTGCATGCATAAAATAAATCTAGGTGTATCTTGACACATAATTAATGAAAGTAACATAATAACAAGATTTTCCAAAAGAGTCAACATCCACTGGCCCAAACACATCCAAACAAATGATCTCTAATAATCTCTTAGCTTTATTAGTCCCATTAGGAAATGATGATCTATTTTGTTTACCAAACACACAGTGCTCACAAAAGTCCACTTTACCAATAGAATAATCAGAAAGATCATCAACTGACTTTTTATTCCAAATAGTCTTAAGACCTTTTTCACTTATGTAACCCAATCTATGGTGCCACAACATACATGCATTTTTAGTGCCAGTTACATTGACATAATTATAAAAAGTGGAGGCATTAAGCTTAAATAAAGTCCCTATCCATGATCCTTTAGCAATCACCAAACTTCCTCTTACCAACCGACAACTAGACTTGTCAAATGTCACATGCATTCTAGAATCATTCAACTTGGATACTGAAATAAAATTTCTCACAAGTCCTAGAATATGTAAAACATGATCAAGGGTTTTAACCCTCCCATCACTGAAACACAACTTTACCTTTTCCTTACCAACAATCTTCTTCGTGCTATCATCGCCAAGGAAAAATTCTCCCCCATCATAAGCTAAATATGAATTAAATCACCCCTTGTGAGGAGTCATATGGTAGGAGGCACTTGAATCAATAAGCCAAACATCATTACTAATAGTGTTAGCAAAAATAAACAAATCATCAGACTCACCATCTCCAGAGGACTTTTTTGTGGAACTTTTTCTTGTTCCTACACTCCTTTTTCACATGCCCACTTTTACCACAATTCCAACACTTTACTTTGCTCTTCCTGAGGGTTTTAGAACGTCCTTTAGACTTGTCTCTCTTCTTGTCCCTTTTTAGGCCCTCCTTTTCCTTTGGACATTCCTTGCATATGCAAGGCATCTTGGGAGCCTGCATTCATGGACTTTCTCCTCATTTCTTCTGAAAGAATTATTGCAATGAGACTATCCATCTTTGATTAATTACCACCACCACTTATGGAAACAATTATATTTTCTGAAGATTCGGGTAAAGAGCAAAGCAACAAAATACATTTATCTTCTTCTTCTAACTTAACATCTAGTGATGCAAGCTGAATTAAAATCATATTAAAAGCATTTAAATGTTCTATTTAAAATCACCATCCTTCATTTTTAGAGAATACAAACATCTTTTGAGATACAACTTATTAGTTAAAATTTTAGTTTGATAGATATCACCTATCCTCTTCCAAAAATTGTATGTGGTGGCTTCTTTTGAAAAATTCAAGAGCACAAAATTCGCAAGACACAACCGAATGGTTCCTCATGCCTTCTTATCCATTTTCTTCCAATATTCATTAGACATTTTCTCTGGTTTTGTTTGTGTCAAAATTGCCAATCACTGATCTCTCTCTTCAAGGAGATCCTCCATCTTCAACTTCCACATCTTGTAGCTAGTGCCATTGAATTTCTCAATATCTAGACAAGAGGTAGAGGCCATGGTTTTCAATCTTCTTCACAAATTTGTAAAACCCACAATGCATAAGTTCCCACTGCAACCAAAAAACCTTCAACACTCAAAAGAAAAGCACCCATCTCTTAGTAGAATTGTTAGCTGTAATACCAAATGTTGGAAATCAAGGTATAACTTGCAACAATATGAACTTAGATATGTGATTGAAAATATGAAATTATATGTTCAAGATAACCATAAAAAGATTAAGTGACTGAAAAATTGCAATAATGAAATAAAAATCTGCAATACCATAAGTCATCAACAAAAGTGACACAAGATATATGTGGAGAAACCCCTGCAGGAAAAATTACACACCCAAAGAGATCCAATGTTTGTATTAATCTTCAAGGAACTACATCAATACAACAATCCTCTCTACAATTCGACAACACTTCCTTGTCCTGATAACCTGCAAAGAACTCATACTAAACCATTATCCCAAGGCTCCAATATACAGAAGTTTGTGGGAGAGAATACCACAAATGGTATCCCAAAACAACAACCAAAACCACCTTGAAAAAATTATGCCCCCCTTAGTAGACAACCCATAAACATGGAATAAAATATTCAATAATCACACAACCTTCACATGGGCACCTAACCCACAACCAATCAAATTGAGTCAAACTCAAGTGCGCCATAAGTCTTTGATGGCTCTGACGGCTACATGTAAGCTCATACACCTACATGCAAACTTGGGTGCCCAACCATGCAAGAGCATGCAAAACATGCAAATAACATGCAAGGACATGCACACTCAAGTGGTACCAACCCAAAAAGTTGGATGTCTAGGAAGAATATTCTCTCAGGATGCCTTGTAACCACCTCTTTGAATGCAATTACAATTTGTCATAGGAAAACAAATAATAAATATTTTATCCCTCATGTCCTCAAGAACATTTTCCAAGGAGAATGGAGACACATAAATCAACTTAGGATAGCAATTTCAATGTCACATATCCTAATAATATTCAGGGGCGACTCTCACACCACTAGTTTCCAACGACACCCCAAGGAGAGCACCTTTCCATCCATCGAATTTGGGATGACCCCACCCCCAATGTCAGTAGGCAATTTAGTCCCATCCATGTGGACAAAAGGGGCAGTAGGAGTAGGAGGCACACGATTTGGGGGCACAAGGTCATCCCCCCACAAGAAGGTGCCATGATCGAAGGAAATTGAAACTTACAGGAGCATGAAAGTTACACAGATTATGCGGTCTCATCATCTACCATGTTAGTAACTCTCTTATTTCTCTAAATAACAAGTGTTATTATTATTAGGGTTTAGGTGTTAATTAAATAATAATATTATTGTTTAAATTTGGTTACCCAATAATATTGCTATTAATAAAGATTAAATATCTATCCATCAACAACAATATCTTTATTATTGAGGTTTGATTGTCAGATAAATAATAATATTATTATTTGGTAATGATTAAATAGAAAATAGTATTTCTAAACATTCAAATTTTGATTAAATAAGATCACTATCATTAATTTAATGATTAATTGATAATGTTGTATCATTAATGTTATTGTGTAAATTAAATAATCAAACTATCAATATTTAGATTGAGGATTAAACAACATTGAAATCCTTAAGATTATTCGTTGATTTATTAATAAAAATATTGTTAAGAACTAATTGGTGAGTAAACAATAATACATTCTTATTACAAATGTTGAATTGTCGAATAAATAATAATATTTTTATTATTGGTTTATTGATTGAATAATAACATTATTGTTCAGGCTTAAGCATTAAAATGTGAAATAATAACAAACTGAATAAAATATGCCTAAAGAAAAATCTAGCAAAATTCCATAAATAGTTATGAAGAGCTTTGAAATATCTTTCCAATATTACAAGAATCATTACAAATAGAGATTTGAATAAAAATTTATGAGCTTGAGAGACAAAAAGAATAAATATGACTTTGACAAGCAATAAAATATACCAACAATAAAATTTGATACCATGCTAGAGTTGATTCATCAACCCTACAACTCCTCAGGATCATCTGCAATCAAACACTTGTCATAGAAAAAGAAAAAAAATATAAAAATTACTATGGAGGCCAAAAAGAGTTATTCACCCAAAAAAGTATGAATCATTATGAATGTGCAACCTCTTAATGAATTGATACAATAATGTATCCTTATAAAAGAAAAAAAGCAAAAGACAAAAATAAACTTTAAATGAAGATAAAAAATGATCATATGACCCAATCCTATGACTTGAGATAAAAAAATGCATAACCTAATTAAAATTTTGAGTAGCTAGTGTGAAAAGGGACCTAGGTAATTAAATAATTAATTATGAAAATACCCTTTTACTCTATAGTATATCCATGTTGTAAGCTAAAATGAAAGCATTCAATTCATAAGTGGAACAATTACATGATAATTATACAAGGACAGAAAACTCTCAGACATGGTGGTGAAGAATTTCCAAAGACGAAAAAGGAATAAGAAAATTTGTGTAGGGATTCCAAAAGTTGCTACGATATCGGGAATATAAAGAAGGTTTGGCAGAAGGTGAGGTGCTGAAAGTGATCATGGAGTATATCACTTCGGATGGGAGATACACCAGGGTCTTTGGCTACCATTTTGTACTCCTCAATCACTTCCAACATCAGGTTAGGGTTTCCATCCCCTTCTATTTGGCTACCTCTTTGAATGCTAGCCTCAATGATCATAGTACAAACCCTATTAGATACCCTATTCTTCATGAGGGTTTGCTGGTTTTAATTTCTGAACATTTCAAAGCCCAGCCAACTTTTTCCAAAATGTCCCTTTGTCCCAACTCTATTTCTGAAAAAGAGGAATTGGGTGCAAGCTACATTGAGAAGGAGGAATGGGATACTGATCTAGAAAATGAGGAGGGTGAGACCTCTAAGTCTCTGAAGAAGGGGAGTAACAAAAGAAAGAAGGTTAGTGTCCCCTCTAAACATGGATTTTTGACCCCTAAAGGTGGTACTAAGGTTGTGACCCCTGGCTATGATGAGGCTAAGACCAAGGTGAAAGGTAAAATCCCTGTTACCGAGGACTCTCAGACGGATTCTTCATCTGAGTGTTCTAGCTACCTTGCCACTGATAGAGAGGACATACCTCATTATCCCGATGACCTCAGGCTTGAAGATCATTATTTCAGAGAAGAATGTGAGTTCCCTACGGATATTCTGGCTATTGCTCGTAATGGGTCTATGGATTTCTTTAGACTGATGAGATGGGTGTTTTTTGAGATTAAGGAAATTAAGTTGAAACAGAGGGCTATGAGCAACAAATTGGAAAGACCTGAGTTCCTCGACAACACTGCTAGAGATAGAGTGAAGACCACAAAATTGTGGACTGAGGAAGAAAAGAAGTATATGGTGGATTGCCTCAAGAAAACTGTTGAAGACCTTGAGAAATTTAAGAGCAATCATGATGATAAGCTCTCGGCTATGGAGGACAAACTCAAGCACATAAAAGAGTCCATCTAGGTGGTGATGAATACTAGCCATAAGATTTTAAAA
The DNA here is from genome assembly GCA_007258455.2 of Sequoia sempervirens. NCBI lineage: Eukaryota > Viridiplantae > Streptophyta > Pinopsida > Cupressales > Cupressaceae > Sequoia > Sequoia sempervirens. The sequence goes on along the minus strand of VDFB02260103.1, from coordinate 25,152 downwards.
TCCACGGCAAACACTATGGATATGATGGTGGATAGTCTTGAGAATGCTTATCAGGACAAGACTATTGTGGAAGAGGAGGTGGTAAAGTACACAGTTAGGAAGGTTATGGTGGGTCGTGTAAAAGAACTAGAGCAAACCTTAAGAGAAAGGCTGATAAGGTCCAAGTTAACATTAGGAAATCAAGAAAGCGACGCTTAATATGAACAAACTGGAACATGAGGTGGCAGATATCTTGAAGAATATGGCCTAATGGAGGGTTTGTTGCTAGGTTTTTGTGGGTTCTTTTGTGGTGCTGCCTTTTGGCTGGTTTTGATGTTCTCTTTCGACAGCTTCTTGTCTTGTTTTAATTTCTTGCTTGGGTACTTTTTTTGCTAAATCTATCTCTTGCTTGTTGTTAAAGGGTTTCGGGGCCCCTTCAAAACCTATTTTTTCCTTAATAAAAATGATTAAAACATTCAAACTAAAACATCAATCATGAAATCCATAAAACATTCAAAATATCAAGCATGATAGTAATTTCAAAGTTAGAGTTTCTTTTGTAGTCCAAATTACATTGAAAAATCAAGCCTTAATATAAAAGAAGTATAATTTTTTCATGAATGTGACAAAATGTTTCAACAAACATAATCTTTTATTCAACTTATAAAAATGATTGCATTTTGTCTCAATATAGAGATTTTTTTTATGAATAAGTTTCTATATTACCATTTAAAAAATAGTGTTAAACATATTCACAAAAAATGGTGGGTGGAAATAGTCACACCCCTAAAGTTCATACAAGGAAACAACTCTGAGCATAAACACATCAAAAAAGTTGTTAGGTGGTGAGAGAAATAAAAGAGGAGGGGAGAGGACAATCTCAGTTATCAATTTTATCTCATACAATAATGGAGTCCAAAGTGTCAACAAGAGGGTCCCACACATCATTATCTTTATCTTTATCTCCTTCTTTAGTAGCATGAGCATGAAAAAATGTACATGCTAGTTGAGTGAACTTGTTGGAATCAAACCAGCTGCAAGCACCTTTGATGAGCCACCCAATAGTTTCTCCCACAAGTGGTAGAGAGGTGAAGCACCAAGGAGTAGGCCACAACCAAATCTACTAACAATGATCCCTTTTTATAGCTAGGGGAGAAGCTCAAGAGCTCTTTCGATTACCTCAAGTAGATAGGCTATGCCCATGATGGTAACCATGAGAAGGTGAGTGAGCCATAGAGGATGAGGGGGATGGGGGAACTTTGGCAAGTGCACAAGAGGAATTTCCCCAATGGTTGAGGATCATCTTTAAATGGTTCACCTAAAGTGAAAGTTTGTTATCTTGCACCTGAATCCATAGTAAAACATTAGAAAAAATCATTACTTTAGTATAAAGTGAAACATAATGATCTAGAGAACAATTGGAAAAACAGTTGAATTTTTATGTTTCCATATGCTAGAAATAGAATCTCCACCCTTAAACCATACCATATTTGGTTGAATTTGTGAGTGATATGAGGGGGATTCTCTAAAAGAACCATATGCCATGAAAAAGGTTCTAGTTTGAAAGGCTCAAAAAAGTCATGAATCCAAGTCCAAATATTCTAAGGTTTGGAATAAAACTAGAAAAGATATTTGAGAAACTCTTGATGTCCACAAAAGGGACAACAAGGGTTGAGGACTCCCAAATGGGATAACCTAGATCCAATGGTAAGGCCTTGGAAAAGTGTTGGTGTGAATATATGTCTTGTACCTAGTAATTTACCTTGCTAGGGACTTAGGGGACTTATTCACATGTTAAGTTTACTTAGGATATAAGATTCTTTCTAGAAGTCACTTGGATTTTCTAGAACTAATCTAGCTTGTAATGCTTGATTCCTAGGTAGTTAGGTTAGTTGTTGCATGTCATAGGATTAAGACACGTCATAATAATGTTCAATCCTATTACTCACCTTGCCTCTTTAAGCAAGATCATTGTACTCATATGCAATATACTTCATACCTCATCATCATTTTGATAGGTCTTAATATCAAGCAAGTTCATATTCTTACATACCCTCTTGTAGAAGGTTTTTATTATTTTTGCAGGTGGTCTTGGGTATAGAACTAATCTTCAACTCTTACATGATATCAGAGCCAAGCCTTACAAAATCCTTCTCAGATATGAGGGTTGAGTTATTGCTAGCGAGAGATCTAGGTTATTTTTAGTAAGGCTGAGTATGCTCTTGCCTTGTACCATATGGTGAACCTGGGAATTAGAAAAACTTGAAAAATACTAGATTTGGAGGGTTTCTCTACGCGGGTCTTCAATGTAGGTCACTTTTGGCTTGTGTTGGAGGAAATTTGAGCTCAAATTTGAGTCCAGGGCAGCTGAGAAAGTCAAGATTGACTTTTGCTTCATCAAAATCTGACATTTTTTTCTTGAAGAAATTCAAGATTTGGAGGTAGGAGAGCTTCTAGTGCACTTTGAGCCCAAATCGACCTCACCATCATCTTCAGAAGGCCTGAGAGATGAAGTTTCATATAAAATATGCCCTATTTCGGCCTTAGCTGTTTGCAAGGAAAAAAAAAATTACTCGGGCCGCTGTAAGAGCCCTGAGTATGGTACGATTTTTATTTCATAGAAAATGTTATTTAAAAAATATTTTTTGCATATTATTTTATTAGGCTAAAATTTTTTGGGCAATAAATTTTATTGTATTGGCATATATATTTTATTGGGGTTTAAATCAAATCCGGTGGTCAAAAATTTGTTGGGGTCTATTTAAATTTTTTGCAAACATTTATTAATTTGTAGGCATCCGTGTGTTTCCGTCGACCCATCTGCATAGTTGTCAACCTATTGCAGGTTTTGTTAGAATTTATTGCCATGGGCTGTGTCAGAAATATTCTTTGTGATGTCATCATTTATTGCCATTAACCTTTTTTCCTATCCCACAGTCACATTGGATGGTCTCGTCAACTCCCCCAATGTTTTTGGGTGGAGTGTGACCTAGCCACTGCCCCTAATCTCCGCCACCCCACTACCCTCCTGGCAGTGGGCTATTTTTTTTTTTGCCTAGCAGAGCGCGTGGTCACATTAGTGATCGAGGGCTAGCCCAAAGGGGTTTAAATTTTTCCCCTATTTAACCTGCTAGTCCCTAAAACAAGCCATTTTTTTCTCCGGAGCATAACTTTTTGCTAGGATATCAAAATTCTACAAATGAGATATCGACGAAAAGCTGTTTCTATTTACTTCATAGTTTTGTAGGTCATTTTTCTTGATTTTTTTGTAGGTACATTTTATTTGCAACTAAAGTTAGATCTCCCATTTGGACCTCCGAACTCATAAGTTTTTGCCTAGATCTCTATTTTTCATGATTTTTGCAGCATCAAATAGGTATTAAAGATCTCTATCATTGTGAACATGCACTTTTTCTAGATTCAGCACTAGGTATTATTTATTTAGTATTTTCACATTTGGCATCGTGACTAATTACTTGGACATCTTGACTCCTGGAGAGGTTCTATCAGTTTGGGAAGGCTTCATTTGCAGTATACATCATCTTGGGGGTTTCTAATTGTTGTTGAAGGTTAATTTCTTTGTAATTTTGGAGATCTATCATAGTTCATTATGGGGTTTTCATTTCATCCTTCTTTGATTATGTTGAAAAGGGAAAACTATAAACAATGGAGAGATGGCATCATAAAACATCTCTGTGGGCTTCATTTGTTGCCACATTTGTATAATTTGTTCCCCCTATAGGTGCAGGTAGTAATAAATTTTCTTGGAATTGCAAAAGCTATGATGTATTAGAAGCTATTGCAATGCATGTTGATGATGACATGTTGAAAGCTATTGATCATTTTGACTGCCCTTATACTCTTTGGATTAAAATCTATGAGATAAATGGAGATCCTGATACTCAGCCCAAATGATCTTGTTTTAGACTATCTTGTGCCTCTTCATTTTTTCAGATAGGATACCCTATGATCATTCTACTATGTGGGAGTTTGAATATTTGGAATACTTTGATTCTTCAGATAAGGATGATGATGGTTCTTTAGATGCTCCTTTTTCTCCATCACAAACAATTATTGTACCTTCACCTCCAGTGATTCCTTGTGTGGAGTCATTGATTGAGGCTCCCATAATTCCCATTTAGCAAGACTCTTTATATCTTGTTGGTGATTTATTGAGAACTTCTAGTGATTCATTACAACAAGTATCTCATTGTCTTCTTGATTGGGATTCCTATTTATCAAACATTTCATCCTTGTTTGTGAAGTCTCATATTTCAGATTTGGAGGACACATTTGAGGGGTTATCTCTCCTCTTTGATGAAAATTATTGCACAACTATTGTCCAACCATCTTTATCTTTGGATCTTGTTCAACATCTATTTCTGCATAGTCTTGATTTATCACCTTCTTCTTTGATTGGGCATGTACTTGATTTGATTGTGGCATCTTCACCTTCAATGGAAAAGGAGACACATAAGCAGTTTTTAGAGACAACATCTTACATATTTATGCTTCTTTCTTTCAATTCCTATCTAGAATGGGAAGCATTCATGCCTTTGTACTTGGTTTTGTTTCTTCCAAAAGGGAGACAAGTTGTTTGTCGACATTGGATCATGTTTTGTCTTCAAGAACTTACCATTTTTGCAAGTGATTATACATTGTGGGGGGGCTACATCGTCTCTCTCTTTCCCTCTTATGGGGGGGTATTGATTATACTATATCTATGTGATGGATGGTGTACTTGGGGGTATCATGGAGTCCTCCATCCTTCATCATTTGATTGTTTCTTTACTCTCTTTTGGGGAGGAGTTTTTCCCCATTGGGTTTTATCCTTTTCTTCGTTTGTGAGAGATTGCATTTGCATTTGTAGGTATGGTTACCTAAAATGGTCTCGTAGTCAGGACCCATATTTGCATATTTTTTGCATCATTTGCATAATAATATTCTCCCTAAGTTGCTCTTAAGGGGGGTGTTGGTGTGAATATATGTCATGCACCTATTAATTTACCTTGCTAAGGTCTTAGGGGACTTATTCACATGATAATTTAACTTAGGATATAAGATTATTTCTAGAAGTCTTAGTTGGCTTTTCTAGAACTTATCTTATCTAGCTTGTAAAGCTTATTTCCTAGGTAGTTAGGTTGTTAGTTGCCACATGTCAAAGTATTAAGACACATGTCAAAATCATGTTCAATCTTATTCCCCGCCTTGCTTATTTAAGCAAGGTCATTGTACTCACATGTAATATACTTCATACCTCATCATCATTTTGATAGGTCTTAATATCAAGCAAGCTCATATTCTTGCATACCCTCTTGTAGAAGGTTTTCATTGTTTTTGCAGGTGGTATTGGGTATAGAGCTAATCTTCAGCTCTTACAAAAAGAATATAGTAGGAAAAGTGGGTCAATTTTTGTTCCAAAACTCATAACTAGATGGTGTGGAATCTATGTTTCCAAATAAAAATTGGTGACTAAAAATGCCACCATTGATTCAAATTGGAAACTATGGTCAAATTAGGAGAGAGAAAATGACATCCTTATTGTGGCTTGTCATTATCAAAAGTGATGTTTGGACACCAATCCTAATATTTCCACTAGGTTTTGTAGGAATTGATCTCAAATTTGTGAATCATATCAACCAAAATTCCCCTCATAACTACGTCAAAAGTTTCACAATCCTAATTGGAAAGTGAAACTTGGACTTAGCGTCATTCCATGAAATGAGACTCATGGAAGCCATGGAGAAAAGGTCTTACATAGTTATAATTTATTTTTTATAAAATATTATGGCACAAACCAAAGGTGTCCTCATCGAAGGGCAATCATGACCTTGAAAAATGAGGGACCACCAAATATTCTACTAATTTCAAGAGAAACCAAGGTTTCATAGCTTCCCAAGATCTCCAAATACTTTTAATCACAAAATTCTCTTGGATCTACACATAATTTTCCATGATAAGAAGGGTATGAATCCCAATCCCCTTCCAAGGAAACCGCATAGTAGGATGACCAAAAGATATTTAATGTCACACTAGGATTTTTAAGGCTTCATCACCCAAAAAGGCATGGATGATCCACTACTGTAGAGAGACAAAACCTAACATTGGATGGAAAATAACCCCAACCCTATAGATTCTTCGGGGATACAACAATATCCCCAAGCTACTTGATAAAATCCCCTACAGTTCTCTAAAGATTCCCAAAGAAAATCATGAAGAAGCTTTTCTAATTTCATGTATGAATCCATAGAAGGAACCCAACATGGAGAATAATAAACATGAGTGGATGTAAGAATCTTAGAACAAACCTAAAATTTCTCTACCAAAGAGGGATTTTGTGGCCTAGTAAGCTAGTTTCTTTTTAATCCTGGAAAGAACAACTTGCCACAAAGATGTTTGGGATGCTTGGAAAGCAAAGGGAATACCTAAAAATGTGAAAAATTCTCCATGAATAGTCCAATTCCAACCACAGGAGTTGAGACAATGGGATGTGGGGAGGAAGGATTGTCTATAACACTAAGTCTTGTACCACTATATGGAAAATATAGAGGCTTTACGAAAAATATATGGGTATTTCCAGGTTTATTTGATATTTTTCTCCTCTTCTGGGAGAGTGAGAAAAGAATCATCTAAAAAGTGGCTATTAACAATATGAGCTAAGAATTTGGGTAGAGAAATACCTTTGACTATCCCTTGAGACACAAAGTGAGTGAGAAGGTAACCAAACCATTCAACGATAAGCACATAAAGAGCCAGAACCAAGGGACAACCTTTTTGAGTGGACTTGAAAAGTTCAAAGATGGATTGTTGACCATTGATAGTAATGTAAGCAGAGGAATATATAAATAGTGTGGAAACTTATTGAATGAAATGAGGCCCAAATCCCAAATCTTATAACATGGCCAAGATAAAAGGCCACTAAATGTAGTCATAGACATTAGCAAAATAAATTTTGATGAAAAAAGCCTATCAATGAGAGAACCTATCCCATTCTATTCCTCCCCAAATTGCAATTATATTACCTAAAATGTATTTAGATTTGATGAAACTAGTTTATTGAGGCCTCATAATTTAAGGAAGGTTATAGTGTAGTTTCAAAGCTAAGGCTTTGGAAATGATCTTCTTTAGACATCAAACAAGTTGATGGGATTCTAGTTACAAATATCCTCTGAGTCTCTAGACTTAGGTATGAATTTGATATTCCCTTTGTTGATAAATTTTCCTAATATTTTGGAATGGAAGGCTTCAAGATAAATTTTATGTAGGTTCTCACCAACACAATCCCAAAGGGCCTTATCAAATTAACAAGAGAAGTCATCACAACTAGGAGTCTTATCATTGTCTATGGTATGTATAGCCTCTTGAGTTCAACAATGGAGAGAAATTTATCACATAAGGCTTGCTGAATTGAGGAAAGCCAATAGGGAATAACCTTGAGGCACTCGTGTAAGGAAAGTTCATGTTCAAGATAATTTTTATAAGTTGTGAAAACTTTCTCATAATGTTTGACAAAAGCTTCATGATGTTTGACAAAATATTGAAGAATATTAAAAAAAATTAAGAATATTTTTCCCATATTTGATTTTCTTGATGTCATGTGAAGTATGGAGGGATCTAAGATATTAGAAGAACCCCTTGGAAGCTCTATCCCCAACCTTAATCCAATGTATCATGGCTTCGATTTGAGTGCATGTAATTGAATGAATATTAGTAATTTGGTTGTGATGGAGAAGTTCAGGCACCTAATTCTATAAATTAGGGGAAAAGAGATTAGTTTCAATAGATATAGTATCCCTATGAAGCTTTGAGTTTGTGGCCTCATATGCACAATACCAAAAGATGGTTCGCTGACATCCATAGATGCAAAGGAAATGAAAAGTATTTCTAATGGTTTTATTCCACCAAGAAATCTAGCTAGTTGGTTGGGTGGGAAAGTATTCTAATCTATACACATACCTGATGTGTGCCAACAAGGGTTAATGACTTAGCAAAGAAGTATTTTTAAAAAATTGAGTTTTATAACTCTAAGGTAATACCCACTTGCCATTGAATTTTGAACTCGATTGGATTGTGGTTTGACAAAGTGACATCCGAAAGAGGCTCCATCGAGAGTGAGAAACAACTAGTAAAGGATGAAAAGGACTATGCAACAATCATAACATGATCCAAGTGTTTAAAAACTCTATTACAACCAGCCCATAAATTTTTTCGGTATACCAATAGGAATGATTATTATGATGACCTATATTGGGATCAAAAAGAAAATTTATTATGCATGTAATACCACACCTCCCTTTCTCTAGTTGTCTAGTGTAAAGGAAAAGCCCCATCTTTAGCATATGCCATCTCATCTATATCAAAATCCTTGCACATGACCCAAGTGGTGGCAATCAGTGAATCAATAATCTATTGCTACAAAAGAGATCTATCAATATCATTAGAAGCATAAATTTTTATAATGCCAAGAGATTGATTGTCAACATTTAAGAGGATCCATATCACACAATTAGTGGGGTTAGAGCTGTGGTGAACAATATGTGAAAGCCACCTATAAGAGAGAAAAGTGACAACCCCTCCACAACCAACATTGTGATTGTTACAAAATAGAGTTGGCAATCCAAATAACAAGGCAAGCAACATAAAGAAGTAAAACTACAAATTTTGACTTCATGTAAATGAAGATCTAAAGTTGATTGCTTTTGATGAACATCTCTCACTATATATTTTATGGGGAGGTTGGTAAGACCTTAAATATTTTAGGAAATAAAAATCATTGGCAAAAATCTAAAGGCATCTCATGACTATCCAAATTTTGGAGACAAGAATAATGATTTTGCAAAAAAAAAATTGATGAAAAACTACCCAATTGGATGTTGGGAATTAACATTCTTTGTTTTTTTATACTTTCCCTCCTCCAACTGTCCAAGTGGATTATAAGAATGTCACAGATACTTAGGAGGGGGGAAAATGAATAAATTTATAGTTGAGAAGATAGAACAAATATCAATTGTAGCATTCAAGAGAATCTTGGCCTAGAGGAAGGCTCATCACTAGATGGGATAACCTATTTCCGATTCTCAAAAGGGTTTGAAAATTTTGTTGGTTGCACCATAGTAGTTGGGTGACCTAAAGTGGGTCGGGATTTAGCCTAGGAGTCATTAGAGTTGTCATTCTTGCTTTTATAGTTTGTAAGTGTGGTCCATTTTCTTCAAGTTTTGAGGAAGGAACCTCACTAGATTGAGGAGGTGATTGGACCTAGGGGACCACCAAAGGGCTCAACAAACTAGCACTAGAAATAAGTATTGGGCAAGTTAAGGTATAACACACACAGGGTGTGGCAAAGATGCCCAATCTAGATGTCCACAAATTCATTCAAATCCTTGAACAATTCAATCTCAATAAAAACATGCTTATGTGGACAAGATTGATAAAGCCTATCAGGCTCAACACATATGACTTTCTTGAGGGAAGCAACAATGGTTGTTTAAAATTTCCAATAGGGAAGGGATAAACTAAGGAACTCAAACTAAACTAGCACATGAATCATTTTTTCATCTGAAATTGTGAAGTCACACATCCACATCTGAAAGACTAACAAAGACGCATGTACATACCATGGCCCATGCTTAAGAATGGCCTCGGCATGGTTGGCCTCAACAAAGAGAAAAAGAAAGAACCCTTTGGTAACGTTCTAAGCAACATCAAGTTGGACCCCATGTAGGGCCAAATGCTTGTTAACCTAGTCATGAAGCATGCTTTTTGGGGGAGTTCTCCCAACAATATACCCTATCAAAGAAATTATATAACCACTTGCATGCATTATCAAATTCGAGGATAGATAAAACCACATCCGTTGGAGAGTCAAAGTGCTTACCTCATGAAAAACCTTTGGAACAAATTTTCTAAGGGCGCTTGTTGAATGGTGTCATTGTTCAGAGTTGTCAAACCATCAACACTAGCATGAACTATTGGGTTGAAGGTGTTTGAGACCATAAAAATAACTAACAAAAAAAACTTACAATAAATGTGAAAGATTAAAGGTATTTGTGACATAGAGATGGTCATAGACAGCAAAAAAGACACTAATATAGAGGTTTTGAAATTATTAAAAAAATGTAAACTCATATTTTAAAAGACATGCAAAAACTAATAAATATTTAATATTCTATTCCTTCTTTATGAGAAAAAATATTATTTTGTTATTTTAATCCAACACCCATAATTGTCGTGTAGGTACATCCTCTAAGTTTGGCCACAAGCTCTTTTTGATCCTTAGTGTTTGGACATTCTTCCTAGAGATTTCAATAATGTCTGAAATAATTTGTGTTGGTTGAATAATAATCACTTAACTGAATTTTACCAATGTCATTTCCAGTTTTGAGATTTTTTAGCCCTGCATAGTAATCTGATTTGCATTTTTCCCACCTTAATAATTTGATTTTGTTTCATCACCATACCTGTAAGCTTCTTCAAGTTCTGTTCAAGTTTGTAGACGAGAGTTTTCATTTTATCTAAGTTTGTTATTTGTTGTACAAATTTAGTGTTCTCCATCATAGTCCTCATTGAGATCCATGGGCTCATGTAGAAAAAAATAAATGCATTGTTTGTATTGCGAAATATACAAACTGGAATACAAAATAAAGAACATTGGAAAGTGCTGCAGTAGCACAATGATACAAATCTGATCTGGACAATCTTTTTGCTTGTGCATGCAGACTGAATTTCATACATGTAAGGTTGGATTAAAAATCTTTAGAGTTTATGCCTGCAGTCACAGAATGATGCCTCTGCCAAACATATTTTCTTTGAACAAAATTTTGTTTGTACACAGATAATAAAATTGGTGTATGCAAGAATGGCGGAGATTAACAATCCATTCATGCTCCTTAAAGAGATATCCAGATTTCCAAAATTGTCAAATATCCAAAGGGTTCTTGTAGATTCATTGGTATATTAAAACTTGTAGGTGTTAATATAACTTTCAAATCAGCATCTTTACATAGATCTAGAGTGGTGATTAGTTCATATGATCAATTTTTAGAGGTGCAGCAGTTAGTCCAACGCTCTCATTCCAATGTAATTCTGAAGAATTTAATTTGAGTTGAGGCTCATGTAAATTTGTTGTTATATCAAAACTCGTGGCTGTAGGAAAATTCATTACCAGCAATTCACCACTAACAATTCACTGCCAGCAATTCATTGCCGTGACATATTCATCGCATATACAATTCACCTCTAGTGGTATATTCACCATGTATACATTTTTCAATATTTAAGTGGCCAAGAGCACCCAAAAAACAAAAAGTACAAAGATTTTGTTGAACGCATAAAAAAGGTATACACGGTGAATATACTACAGTGATGAATTGATGGTGGTGAATTGTATACGTGATGAATATGTCACAGCAGTGAATTGTTGGTGATGAATTTATTTGAACCCCAAAACTCGTAGTGAACTTCCAAATCAGTGTCCTCACCTAGATCCAAAATAAAAATTAGTCCACAAAATCAACTCCCAAAAGTACAACAATCAATCCAACAACTCCAATAAAGACCTCTGAATGTTATCCACTGCTATTGCTAAGTAGTAGCACTAGTTGATACCCTAGAAGAACTCAAATTCCTAACTATGCCATCTTAAATATTCCTTTAAATCTCTTTCCCACAAAAACTCTTTCAAAACTTCCTTTCCCTACCATGTAATATTCAATTTAAAATTCAACAGGATGAACTTACATTTTTTATTCTAATAATTAATCCTTTAAACGTTTTAAATTCTTAGCAATCTCAAAACCGTCTCCACTTTATTAGCGTCGTGTGAATTACATGAAACATCACATGTTCAAGCCAATGGAGAGAAGATTAAGAGTCACATAACGTTTTCTTTTGCCCCAGCTTTAAATAACTGGGAAACCATTGTGCTTTTCTCTTGAAACCCATTCTCCTGCTGCTGCAAAATCTCCATTAATATTGCAAATCCAACATGAGACAGCAGGAAGGAAACTCAGGTGAACGTCGTGAATGCCCATGCAAAACTCTTATACGACGAGTTTGTAGGCTATGTGGTTGCTTAGCAAGAAGATTTACATTATTAATCCAAAGAATATATGGCCGTTTATCAAGCATTTTTCAAAGAAATGGGCCACCATTTGAAGAAGAAGTCCATCATGAACTTCCTGCAGAAATACCAGCCCAACAAATACATTTAAATGCTCCAGATGGAAGGCAAGATGGCTCAAATGCAAATTCATGTCAAGGACAAGAAATTGTTGCTGTTGATTGCAGACCCAGAGAGGAAATATTGAAATTGGATCAGCATATGGGGATCTTTTGGATTTGGGTGTTATTCATTGTATATGTTATTTATTCTATGGTTTCCAATGTTTTAAGCCCACATTATTGATGGTTATGAGCATTTAATTGACAGCAATTTGATTTCTACAAACTCTAGGTAAGTGTAGATTAAATAATTTGTAGATTTTATATATTATTATATATAGAGGAATACATAAAAGTTTCAATTCTATGTTTCTTTTATTGAATTTCATAAATCTATCATTAATTTTTTGTGATCGAGTTTTAACAGATTTATAAATGCACAATTTTTAGCTTTTAAATTCTTTAATATTATTTTTAAATAAAATTGAATGAGACTCTTGGTCTTCCATGGGTGATTTCTAGTGTGGTTGTTCAAAAGGAGTTATTATTAGTCTTATGGTTGTGTTAGCAAAAGCTTGTGTTGATCTCATGTTGATGCTTGTATGAGCAAAAAATAATTGTAAACGATAATCAATAAATAAATAAATGACACAATTATTAATTTATGTGGTAAAAAATTCAAATAGAAGTTGTATAAATGCATAATTTTAAAGTTTAATTTAATTTTATTAAATATTGTTAAATGAGAAGTTATTATTAATTTATGCTAAAAAAAGGTTTAAAATGATAATTGTGTATATATTTTTATAATGGTGAAAATTGTTGCAAAAAAAAAGATTTGCAGCCTTTAAAATTTTATTTAAGGATTGACCCTATTTTATTTCAAATCTATCACACCTACCATCTAAACTTTCATTAATGTTTGCATCATCATTCAAGAAATATTACAAATTACATCAATATCTAGGTCTGCATTAAAGTTTTTTCGTTCTAGATCATTTTCCAAAAGACATTAAAAATCTAAGGGTTTTGACATTGCCAGTTATCTATTAAAGTCATAGACATTGAGATGGGCATATCACAAGGTTCAAATCAATCAAGTTTAGACCTACACACCAAGGTCAACTATGTGCACTAAGTTTAGGTCCAAGTTGTAAAAGTGAGCTAGAGATATATATAATCATTCCATACATCTTGTATTGCATATATTCCATCATCTTGATTTTTGCTAAGTATTATTATTTATTATTTGAATTCCATATTTATGTTAGTGCATTTATTCTAGATAGGTATAGTCTCAACTCATTAACTTGGGGTGTTTACTCAGTCTTACTATTTTATTTATTTACCTTGAAACATTTATTTATTTTATATTGCTAAATATTGCTAAATATTTTACTCATATGAGTATCAATATGAAACCAATACAAGATCTTGCAAGCACAACCAACATACTAATATTAGCTCATTCTAAGCAAGCACACAAGAAACAACCTATGAAAGACCAAGAACCATAACTTAGAAATCCATGTATTTAGAAACCACCTCCACACTAGAAGCCAACTATGGAAGACAAAGAGTCACAACTTAGAATTATGTATTAGATGTCCCTTTGGGATTTGAACTTGGGTCTCCACAATGAGAACCTAATGCTTCAGCCAATTCTTCTTCAATCCCTCCTTGATGATACTCTATCAAATCTACAATATTAAACACAGGTGAAATATGAATTTCATTAGGCAGCTCTACCTCATAAGCATTTCCCGAATCATGCTTCTTCAAGATTTTACATGGTCCAAACTTCTTCATTTTTAATTTATTGTAAGTACCAACTAGAAATCTCTCTTTTCTCAAGTGAACCATGACTTTGTCTCCAACCTGAAATTCCTTGTCTCCTTAAATTATAATCTACCTCGACCTTATATTGAATATTCATCTTATTAATATGCTTTCTCACCTCTTCATGCATATTCTTTAGGTGCTTAGCAAAGTCTTCAGATTCGGCACTTGTCTTTTCTCCCTTGTCCATCCTCCTCAACTCAAAAGCATTCCTTGGACCACTCCCATATACAATCTAGAATGGTGATTTACCAGTGCTCCTATTAACAAAATTGTTGTAAGAATTTTTTTCCTATGGTAAAATCATATCCCATCCTTTGGTTTTATTTCCTACCAAGCATTGTAGTAGGTTACCCAAACTCCCATTCACCACTTTTGGCTGTTCATTGGTTTGTGGATGGTGTGCAGAACTGAACTTCAAATCGGTCTTGAACTTCCTCCATAATTTCCTCTAGAAATAACCAACAAAATTTGTATCTTGATCTGAAACTATGCTCTTGGGTAGTCCATGCAATCTCACTACCTCCTTGAAAAACAACTCCGCAACATGAATAACATCATTGGTCTTTTTACAAGGAATAAAATGTTCCATCATAGAAAATTTTTCCACCACCACAAATATTGAATCATGTCCTCTCTGTGTCCTCAATAACCCAAGAAGAAAATCCATACTAATGTCCTCCCATGGCCTCTTTGGTACAGGTAATGGTTGATACAATCCAATATTTTGACTTGTTCCTTTCGCCATCTGACATACTCTACAACTTTGCACAAAATTCTTTGCATCCTGGTGCAATTGTGACCAATAATAATACTCGCTACCATTGGCAACTATCTTATGTCGACCAAAGTATCTAACTAATCCCCAACTCCTCAAAATGCACAACTGGTTTCCTTTAAACAACATACCGTATTGGATTATGAAATCCAACCATCTTGTACTATCCAAAGTGATAGGCTCCATGCAAGCTCTCCAAGCCTCTACAAAATCAGGATCTTCAGGATACAATCTCTTGAGTTCATTGAACCTAACAACTTCGACCTGCATTTTTGTTAACAAACTTTGCCTCCTACTTAAGACATCTACAACTTTGTTAGATCTTCCACTCCTATGCTTCAAAACAAATGTATAACCTTGCAGAAATTCAACCCATTTCAAATGTCTCTGATTTAACTTCCCTTGACTATTCAAATATTGTAAAGCTTGATGATTAGTAAATAAAACAAACTCTTTTGGCAACAGATGGTGTATCCATTTCTTCAAAGCCTAAACTATAGCATAAAACTCTTGATCATAAATAGAATACTTCCTCTTTGCGCCATTCAACTTTTCACTAAAACAAGCAATTGGTTTACCTTCTTGACTCAAAACAACTTCAATGGCACTGGCACTAGCATCACAATTTACCTAAAATACCTTGTTGAAATTTGGAAGTGCCAAAACAGGCTGCTCTATGACTTTCCTTTTCAACAAATCAAAACTCTTTGTTGCTCTGGTAGTCCACTTGAACACTTTTCTATCTCCTCTCATTGTTTTAGTTAGGGGTGCACAAATACTACTGAAACCTCTGATAAAATTTCTATAAAAACTTGATAAACCATGAAAAGATCTCACCTTCGTAGCACTCCTTGGTGTAGGCCATTTTGATAGCTTTCACCTTCTATGGTTCCATCGTAAGACCATCTATTGAGACAAAAAATCCCAAGTATACCAATTCTTTCTTCACAAAGCTACACTTCCCCAAATTAATCAAAAACTTTTCTTCTCTTAGCTTCTCAAAAACTTTTCCGATATGCATCAAATGTTCTTCTAGTGAAAATAAAAATACCATCCAAATAAATAATTAAAAAATTACCCAAAAATTCTTTCAATACCTCATTCATGAGCCACATGAAGGTGCTTAGTGCATTAGTTAGCCCAAAAGGCATGACTAACCACTCGTACAAGCCCTCCTTGGTTTTGAAGGTTGTCTTCCATTCATCTCCTTCTCTAATATGAAACTGGTGATATTTGCTCTTCAAATATGACTTCATGAAGTATTCAACTCCACTCAAACAATCCATGATGTCATCCATCCTTGGCAAGGGAAATCTATACTTGATAGTAATCTTGTTGATGGTTCGAAAGTTTGTACACATCCTTCATTCTCCATCCTTTTTCGGTGCTAGTACTTTAGGTACCGCACATGGACTCAAACTCTCTCGAATTAATCCCTTTTGTAGCCAATCTTGCACTTGTCTGTTCAACTCTTCATTTTCTACTAGAGTCATTCGATGGGAAACCATATTTGAAAAACTAGCTCCAAGATTCAAATCCATCTAACGACTAATCTTTCTCATTGGAGGCAAACCCTCAAGAACATTATCAGACACAATATCCTGAAACTTATCCAATAAATTAGAAACTATTACACCCCAATTATGTATTTACTATTTACTATTACTATGTAGGGTAAATGTGAATGTAATTTGAATTTTGAAGGTGAATAAATTGTGCTTGCACTTTGTTATCCATGAATTATGAATGAATGTTATTTCATTTAATGATATGTGAAGAAATGCATATATGTGAAATGAATGATTATTGAATTGATATTCTAACTATGGAGATGTATTATGTGTAATACATATTTTGTTGAACAGCTGACTATCGTGGGCATGTGTTAGTTGGATGTAGGTGTATGTTCAATCCTCCAGGTGGAGGGGAAGTACCACTTAGGAGAAGATCTTGGTTGGGTAACCAGTAACGTAACCTATCTGAGTTCACACACACTCACAGTAGTATGGTTGAGTCAAGTTATTATGTGGGGAGTTGGTAATTCATCCTTAGTTTGACATGTCTGCATTAGTAAGGGTCTCAATTACTATTGAATGCATTATTGGGTGATGTTTATCTGTTTGAGCTTGTGAGTTCTTCCCTTTATTACTATTCTTGTATTGATAAGTTAAACACACGTGGAATGTATGTATATGTATACATAAGCATGTCGATGATAGACCATACACATGAAGGAATGCATAAATAAGGGTACATAGGTAGACATACCTATGCACACTTATGAATGGGTTGCTTATGCACATGGAACTATCAAATGGATCTTACAGTGTGTACATGTATATGTATAGATATATCACACGTAGATACCTATCAATATGATAGTAATTGTGTGTGTGTGGTGTGCAATTGAATGTGTGTATATATATATATATATATATATGATATATACATATATCCATATGTATACATGTATCAATACACATGAATGTTGGCAAACGAACATGCCCATACGAATGTATTAATATATGTACACATACGTATACATGTACATAGAGGCATATATATATATATACATGTATATATATGTACAAAATCAATGTAATTGTAATTACTATGAGAAGGTTAACTTGTTTGAATTCATTTGTATATTGAATATATACATACTTTATTGACCTAAGATATATATATACATATATATGTGTGTTGACACACACACACACACACACACACACACACACACACACACATATATATGTAAATATATGAATATATATTTATATATGAACATAAACATAGAGATCGACCTATAGCTTCATGTGTTGAGTAAAATCTTTGATCACTGCCACCTTTTTTCCAAGTGAAGTGAGTCGCCTAGTATGGATGCTGCTATCAATTTACATGCATTTTCTGTAGGTTGTGAAGTCTCCTTTCTGTTGTATAAATAGAGAAGCATGCTCTCTCATTTACAGTGTTCTATTCCACACTATTCCACACTTCTATTATGCACTTTTATGCAATCTAAATATGTTGCTTTTTGTAAGAGCCTTGATCATTTTGTGAGGAGATTTATTGTTTGAGTTATACTTGAGAGAAGCATATTATCAACTTGTGAGAGAGGTTTTATTGAGGTATTGCTTGTGAGGTCAAAGTGAAGCTAGTAGGCTACTTTTGGAAAGTTCTGCAACAAATCAATCAATTGGATAAGCGTAATATAGGCATGAGGATACATCTTCCTTTATTTGTTTTTGTTTATGAAAAATTGATTCTTGGGTGCTTTATTTAATCTATTGAGATTACTTGCATTAGGGAAATATAGCATTTGCTTTGAAAGGAAAATAGAAGTTGTTTATGATGTTTTTTGAAGTGCTTGTAATTACTCCATGATAGGAGGAATTGTTTGTCATAGGTATTAATATACTAGATATGATTAAACAAGGGTAGCTTAAGGGTTACACATAGCTAAGTTATTTGATTATACTAGATAGCTAGTGGTTTACTCTTGGGATCTTTTGTCCATTGAAGGGAGGGAACTTGTTCATATTCTTTGTGAGTAGAAATACCATAGAGTTAGTGGGAAATGGGATAGGTTAATTTTGGGGTTAAAGATTGCCCATTGGAGGAATTACCTATGCATAGATTATAGTGGCCTTAAGTCAAATTGAGCTTAATTAGTGTAAGTGAATAAAATGACCATCACTCGAAGTACTGAGTGAGAACACTTTGGCCAAATTAGTGTGAATGCCTTTGGATCCACTATCAGTTCATCATTTCCATGTAGTGCATGCTAGTTCTAGATTATAGGGTTACAAGTTCTAGTCATGTAGGCCACAACACTAAGCTTAGTGTGGTTGTCGTACGAGGTTACTCTGCCAATCTCTTCATTGAAGGGTAGGGCCATCTATCATATGATAGATGTGTGGGGGACTGCATATGAGTCTGTGGTTAGCGAAAAAGTGCTTGAGTGATGCTTCTCCTCCATAGCATGTGACAAAAGACCAAGTTTTGAAAGGCGGATCTTGGACCATCTATATCTATTGCTTTGAAGCTTGGTTGGGCTATGGATGTACTTGTACAAATTTTTGGAATATTGTAATTTGTGAATTTATTATATTAAAATGGAATCCTTGTATATTGTTATGGCATCTATGTTCATTTATTCTCAATAAAGAAAATAATTTTTTTATTGCAATGGCTTGTTACATAGTTTATTTCGTCGCAAAGTGAAAACTTGGCAAAAATTACTTCAAAGAACAGTTGGCATGTTACAAAAATATCTATAGATATCTCTTTATCATCCTTTCTATCAACTCTAGGAATCAAAGCATAACACATATATTCATGTTTCAGACCCTCTAAAAATTTCCTTCCATCAACTAAATAGATTCCAACATTTTTGCATATCTTTTCCTCTATCTCTTTTAGGGGTTTCAACTTATGATGAACTCCTTTTTCAAAGAGTAGGTGTTAGCATGTCCATCATGTACTGCATTTCAATCAAGCTTCCATGGTATCCCTAACAATATATTACAGACATCCATAGGAATAATATCACATAGTACCTCATTATGATAATTTCCAATTTTGAACTTTACTAGACATTGTTCATTGACCAAAGCTTTATGATCCTTCAACAACCAATCAATTCGACATGGATTCAGATGTGTTCTTCTCTCCAACTGCAACTTACTAACCATTTCTTCTAAAACAAGGTTATCAATGCTACCTCCATCAATAATCACATTACAAACTTTACCTTCACACTTATATCTTGTGCGAAATAGATTCTTCCATTGATCTTTATTTTTCTCCTCGTTCAATAAGGCCCTCCTAGTAACAAGAACCTCTCCTCTTTCTGCAACTTCAAAATTTGAAGACTCAACATCTTCATCTACACGTGCAACTTTGGCATTACCCTTTGGTCTTCTATTTGTCCTTCCTTGATGTTGAGGACACTCAAATGCTCTATGTCCTTCCCCACACTGGAAACAGGTTCTACAAAAGCCTCCTCTTCCTAGCCCTATTCCTCTTCCTCTTCCTCTTTGGTCTCAATTATTTTGATCTTGAGGGCGATAGGTGTTATCTCCTTTCTAGTTCTGACTACTAATGGACCCATCATTCTTCATTTGATCTTTACTTTGGCTATCATATTACCATCCCCTAGTCTTTCCACCATGACCTTTTTGTTTGCTTTTGAATCTTTGGTTTAGCTTTTCCTCTACCTTCAAGGAAAACTAGTATGTATCTTCAATGGTAGACATTCTCACCAAACTTAACTCTTCTTGAATACTTGGCTTCAACCCATTTATGTAACGGGAAACTTTCTCCTTGTTGGCCTTTGAATGACCTACTCTAATTAGGATAGTGGAATTCTTCAGTATACTCCTTGATGCATTTTCCCGCTTGTTTAAACCCTTACATCCTTTTCAACAAATCCAAATCATAGTCCATAGGAATGAACTATCTCTTTAGCTTTTCCACCATCTGTCCCATCTTGTTATTTTCTCCTTTCCTCTTCAATTTCTTTCCAACTAGACCTCTTTCCACCATATACTAGCATGACCTTTCAGCTTAGCTTTTACAAATTCGACCCTCTCAAGATCTTCCACCTCCTCATACTCAAAGTACTCCTCCATATCATTGATCCAATCGATCAGATCTTCTAGGTTGAGGTTTCTAGAAAATTTAGAAACATCAATCCTTAGTTTCCTTCCAATCTTGGAAATGGCCCTCAAAATTCTATCCTCTTCAAGATCTGTAGCTGCTACTTCTTCTTCCTCAAACTTTTCTTCTTCAGCTTCATCTTCACTTTTATCTCTTACTCTAACATCAACTCCTCGATGCAACTCCTCTTGCAATGCTTGAAGTTGTCTCTAAAGGGCTCTAAAATCCTCTTATGTTACACCAACATTTCTCCCACAACAGTTTCTTCGTGGAGGCATATTTTCTCACAGACCTACAACCACAAGTCTTGGTGCAAAGCCTCACATTCAGTGATTTGTCTACTTACTCAAGAACTCCTACTATGATACCATTTGATGAAGGGTACTCCCCTTATAGTCTCAAACTCACAACAACAACAGGGAATTGCACAACAAAATGCAAGAAGGAAGCAAAGATTTTCTATTACCACTGGAATGAGAATGAAATTGCATTACAACTAACATCTCATGGGCCTTCAAATTACACAAATATGCAAATCAAAGTCACACTTTATTCTATAACCTCATTACACATCACAGCCCCCCATCTTCTTCCCTTCTGATCAACTTTTGTCATTCATTTTCAACCCATTGTGTTCTTCCCTTCTGATAGGCTATTCCTCGTATCATTTTGTCTTCACCAACAAGAAATATTCTTCTCTCGATCCTTGCAACCCTATCCAGATACTTTGTATTTTCTATTCTTAGCAAACTGTAACATATGGTTTTGTACTTCATTTAATATGTTTATTTGTATATCAGATCTGTAACAAATTCTTTCAACCATCTTTGCCTCAGTACCTTCGTCAACTTCCAATTAGCAACAAAAACCTAACTGGAGTGGTTATCTCTTTTTTGTGTCATAATCATTCTAATACATTCATTTTTCTCCCTTAAATCGTCGCCATTTGATTAAACTAATTTTACATGATGACCATAGATCACTTATGATTCACAACAATGATCTGAATCAACCCATCATTTCTTGCCACATGTCATAACACTGCATTCTCGTGCTGGTCATGTTGATGATGATTTTGGCACCACAACAATGCAAGAAAAATATTGCTATTCTACTTCTCCTAAAAGAGAAAGGCAACACATGGATGCCTTAGCTCCCAAGGTCTTTGTAGTTGGGTCTCAATTGTGCTGATGTTACTCAATGGTCAATGCAACAGTAATATTCAAGGGGCCTGCTGGTGTGAGCTTCTGGATTGTTCTAGGATCAAGCATGAAATAAAACCTACTCTAACAGGGGTTTTTAAAGAAATATAAAAAGATAAGTCATAGTTTTGAAACAAGAAAGAAAAATAGTTCATCCAACCTTAACCAGACTTGTTAACTTCAAGGAATTTTTAAACCAAAACTGCAGAACAAAGTAAACTTATGATTGACACACACAACCTCCTTCATTCACAGTGCTAATTCGCATAACAGATTTTAATTACCATTTAAATAAAACACAAATAGCATTTCATTCCTTGAAGACTTCACAAATCAAATGACCAATTAAGACAAATATCATTCAGGAACACAACATGAAGTAGATTAAACTCTGATTGCTTCTACTGTTATTAAAATAGATAAGCAATATTTACAAAGCTGGCACAATCACCAGTGTACAGAGAATCTGCAGCTCCAAATTGTTTCCAACTACACTAGGAGAGCTTGAAAATACATTACAGTCTGTACTAAAAACTAACTGATAACCAAGAAGACAAGAGAAGCTCTCATTACTGAGAATCAAGATGCAACTCTATCTCCTTCTGTTAACTGACTAACTCTTAACAGTTCTAAGTTTAAAAGTTCTCTAAACCTAGAAGTTCTAATCTAGAGGTGCTAACACTGAAAGTTCTCCTCTTTACAAAGAGCCAAGAATGCCTTATATACAAAATGTACCAATAGGAATGTGCTATCCCCTGCATTAGGGTTTACAAAATATCTGCAGACTGTAGGAGAGTCGGCCCTCAGATCTTTCTGAGGAAAGTCAAAACTGCATTCATTGTGAAGCCCTGCTGTCCATATTGTTGGAAGGTTGTTCCGGGGATCACCTTAGATCTTTTGCATCTGCAACATTTACTCTATTGTCTCTGTGTCCACCTTGAACTCTGTTGAGGATGCCTTGAATGCTCCAGGGCACTTTACCATTAATAATGATCAATCTCCGCTGATGGCTACTACAGTTGTCCCCTATGAGTCACAGTTTCTTCTTTCCTTTCGACTTCCTTTCTGTTCTGGACTTCTCCGCACGTTGACCATCCTCTGGAAGCACCGTCGAGCCTCCTGTAGACCTGAACGCTATCACCCGAACAGATGCATCACTTAGTGATCTTAGAATGAATCCACCCTGCGTGCTTTCTGTTGATCTTCTTACACAGGAGTAGTCAATCGATCAAAGGGACCGATGAGTCAGTCTTTTGGCTCCCTCATTGGACGATCACATGTCACGCGAGCTCTTCAGGCAGTCAAAAGTGGTCCAAATAGTATCTCATATCGGTGAGACACCATCAGTGTCTCCCCGATGCAATTTCACCATTGTGAAGTTATCGGCATGACACAAGATAGTCGGTGGGATGTTTCAGCGAGCAAGAGAAGTCATATCGATTCCGCAAAACCCATCGAAAAGACTCCTTCGTTTCGTTGAGACCTCTTGGCGCACGTCTTTCCTCTCCGCGAGCTTACTCTGTGTCGCTGAGACTTATCAGAATCGGGGTGACATTACCCCGAATTTCTCTTCTCTTACCGAGCCCATTTCCTTTCGGTGTGACTTTCTTTCTTTCGGCCAAACATTATGCCGACACCACAACCTTCTGCTGACCTCCATTTCTTTCGCTGAGACACCTTGGAGTCGCCCAGACATTTCACCGAGTGCCCTTTATTCCTCCGGAGTCTCCCCGATTTCCTTTGTTTCGGCGTGACCTTCATGAGTCGGTGAGACATTACACCGAGCCATCTATCCTCTGGTGACTTTGTTTCATTTCGGCCAGACCCTATTAAATCGGAAAGAGATTATGCCGATATTACTTCACGTCGGCGAGACCTTTTCTGTTGTACTTTGTCGGTGTGACCGTAGACACTCGGTGAGACCTCATACCGACGAACAGATCTCTCCGCGATGGGCGACTTTCACCGTCAGTCGGCAAGACCAAGAGACTTCTCCAAGACCACATGCCGAAGAAGATGACTCCCACCGAAGTGTTTGCTCATTGTGTGTTAGTCGGGGAGACTTCTCAGATTCGTTGAGACATCCTGACGAAGAGAAAACCTTTTGCCGATAGTGTATGCCCTCACCACCGGTTGGTGAGACACGAAGATCTCGTCGAGACCTCTCTGCAGGGAGAAAACCCTATGTCGATATATGAATCCTTTTGACAGCGGTCGGTGAGACATGGAGATTTCGCCAAGACCCTTCCCTGAAGACAAACTTATGCCGATAGGAAACTCCTAGTCGTCGGGACTCTGAATGATGTGTTGCCGATAGGCAAATACAGGTGAACTCCAGTCACCGTGACATCCCTGAGGTCTTGCCGATAGGCAACAGAGACGCATACATAGCAAAATGCATTATAAGTCAGGGAGAGTTCATATGATCTCACGGCGATATGACCTGTAATGTGGAGTATCCGGACTTGATGGAATCTATAGTGCAACAGGGCCAGATATGGGGAAAATATGCTCATGGAGGGACCTTTCTGGAAACTTTGCGAGTATGGACAATATGTAATATCATCAAAATTGTGCATTTCCAACACCCCCTTTGGATCCTTAGCAGACAGAGCCAAGCCACTAGTCGGCAAGAGGTTAGGAAAGTCTTGCCGACCTTTGCCTTAGCTGATTTTTCATGACCAACTGGATTGAAGAATGCACCCCAACTGAGCTCCCTTGACAAATATCATCTTGTATGTGATTTAGCCCTGAATTCAACAAAGAAAACCACAGTAAAGATCACACAAACAAAAGTTAATTAATCAAAATCATCATTAAAATGAATCCCATGTCAGAAGGGTACCGTTAAATCTTCGAACAAAATGATCATACAAATAGTTCGGGTCTCAGGCCGACCCGCGGAACCCAAGCCAAGGAGGAATTTTGGAGAATTCTAAGCTAGGCGGATTCCAGCGGAATAAGCATGAAAACACCCATTAGAAACGTAATCCGATCGTTATCAACCAAGGAACCACATGCGAGATCCTCAAAATAGCATAAATGAATCATAAAATGCATCATCATTTACTAAACAGTCCTGCTACTACCTACTTCTTCACAATCCATTAGATTCTGGGGAAATCTGCGCGAGACGGATTTCCGCAAAGGAGAAGACATTCTGACAAACCCGAAAAAAATAGGGAACAACGGATTTCAGGAAAATCTGGAGGAGAAAGAAATTTGCGAAGAAGGTACATCTCCTCGAAGAAGGTACATCTCCTCGGAGGCCTCGGGACTTCAGGAAAATCCAGTCCATGCGGAATTCCGCGAAGACCAACAATCCCCGAACAACAGCGTTCGGCCGAAGCTCGAGTGAGATCCGGGAAAATCCGGATTGGGTGGAAAATCCTGAACTCAGGAGAAAATCCAAATTCCAACTGAGGCAGAACCAAACCTGAACCGAAAACACACTGCCCTCCTTAAAGCTGGCGGAGGCGGAAATAAGTCGGGATGGGGACGAGAGACAAAAATGGATAAAGCGGAATCGGGACC
>VDFB02260102.1:0-36054 GCA_007258455.2 Sequoia sempervirens | reverse complement strand
AGGTGCGGGGGAGTCAAATTTAATACCATTTTCAATAGGTGTGATGGTAGGTTTGCAATTAAACATATTGAATTTTGAGATTAATTTTTTAGCATATTTTGCTTGAGATATATTAAGTGAATGAAGATCTTGAAATTTTGACATTCCTAGAAAATGATGAAGACCTAAATTAGTCATTTCAAAGGTAAGATTGAGCTTTTGCTTGTATTTGTGTATCAAGGATGATAGATTGTTAGTGATGTGCTTGTCATTTAATAGGCTATAATGGTTGAAATGAATATTTACAAATTTGAAAATAGATCATTATTAGATTTATAATTGAAGAATTCTATGTTTTGAAAGAAGGTATTTAATTTTGAATACAATACTCAAGTAGCTTGTCTTAGTCCATAAAAAGTTATTTTTATTTTACATATGTAGTTTTCTTTATTTGTTTGTAAAAAAACCTTGAAGTTGATGGCCATATATTTCTTCTTGTAAATCACTATTTAAAAATATATTTTTAACATCCATTTGGTGAATATCCCATCCATTTAGGAAAGCTAGTGCAAGGAGTAAATGAATAGTGCTCATTTTTGCTATAAGTGTAAATGTTTCATCATAATCTATGACATATTATTGACAAAAACCTTTAGCCACTAATTTGGATTTTTATTTATCAATATTTCCTTGAGCGTTGTATTTAATTTTGTAAAGCTAGTGACAATTAATGATTTATGATAGAGGATGGTGGAACACGTTCCCAAGTTTTAGTTTTTTTGTCGAGAGCATTGTATTCTAATTGTGTGGCAATTTTCTAATTTTTATTTTCAATTGATTCTTCAAATGCTTGGGTTTCAATTTCCTATAGTTTCATTAAGGCAACATGTTGTTGATTTTTGCTCATCTTAGGAAAAAGAGAAGTTTCTATATTTTAATCTTAAATTAAGGATTGAATCCATTTAGGTATCTTAAATTAAGGCAACATGTGTACTAGGATGAGATTAGAGGATAGTTGATAAGTTTTATTCAAAACATGAAGATTCAATAATGGTATCAATAGATTTAGATAGAGAAGATTCTAAATTGTGAACATTTCAACTCGAATCAACATCTCTTTTGGAGGGATCATAAAGTCTAATTCCCTTTGTATTTGTCCCACATCCAATAAAAATATGTTGAGCGGATGTGTAATCAATAATTTGTCTTTTTTATTTAGGGATAATTATTGAAATATGTTTCCCAAAGATTCTAAGATGAGATCTATGAGGTTTTTTATTTTACCATTTTACTAAGAGAGTTGAGAGATGTAAGGATTTTGAAGAAACTATATTTAAAATATATAGTGTCGTATTCATAATGTTGGCCCAAAGAAGTTTAGGTGTATTATCAAAGTGCATTATAGATTTGACCATTTTTATTATGATTCATTTTTCCTTTTAGCTACATTGTTTTGTTGTGGAGAATATGGACAATGTGGTAGCATCCTACAAAAATTCATGGTTCCAATGGTCGTCTGAGGGCTACCTTCCCATTGATAATTCGAGAAGTAATACTCCTGCATGCAATTCCAAACAACAATGCTTTCAAAATTTCCATTTTGGTCTCTCAAGTGGATTTTTAATTCCTAATTCTCACTTGACAACTTTGAAGAAGAAATTCTACCATTTTTTTCAAGCAAATACCATCAAGCTATTTGACCATGCCATCTATTTGCATGTGATTCTCTTTAGCATTTTTGAACATTATCTTTGTGATATTGTGGAGAACAATAGGATCAAGGGAACACCACTCTTCCTGGGAGCTTTTACAATCTTCTAGGTAGTTCTTTCCTACAATATTGTTCCCTTTGTCCTTGTTTAAATTTCTCATTTATATTTGCAAAATCTCAAGTACTAGCATAGTGTGTTTGAGATGTTCCATATTTCAGTCATCTACATTTTCAATTAATCTTTCAAATATTATAAAAATTATAGGTTGTCGTGGAGGTAGAAATACCAAAATGGGGTTTTGACTTAAGGTAAGCTCGTTAATAGCCATAGAAACATTTTTCTCTTCTTGTATAGATTTTGTAGGTTTCTTTATCAAAGAGGAAGTGTTATTTGGTGATACATTTTCTAACTCTTCTCCTAATATTTTAGTCTTTTCTTTCGAAAATTTAAATAGCTAGCTTTATTGTTATCTTCTTTATTTTGAGTATTGTGTATACTTTGAAATTTCATCATTTTGCATTATGTGTGTACAAGAACTACATTCATGCCTATCACTACTTTTTATTGAGTATTTGGACTAGACAAGAATGCAATGTGATGACATATATGTGACACACTCGTGTCCAAGGTAAAGGCTTCTAGAAAAGAACTACAAGTTCCTCATGATTAGTTCTTCAATTTATGTTGGAATAAAGTTGTAATTTCTCTTCTATAAAGAGATTTTTTCTAGTTTGTTGTTGTTGGATATTTCATATTGTAATTTGTAATTCTCTGTTATTATAAATTATGTATAAAAGGATAATTAAGGAAAATTCAAGCTTCTGCTTTATCCTAGTGTAAAGAGAGTAAAGTTAGCTCCCAAAAACTCTATATGGAGCAATTAACTTTTTCCCTCTTTACATTTTGGTGAACCTTCCACTTCAATGCAAAACCTTTTTTCTATTTTCAAAAACTAAAAAAATAGCAAACTTTTACACTTCTTTCTCATTATCTTTGTTAGAGTTTAGGTTGAGTGTTGTAAAACCTTTTATGAGTTTTACAAACCATTATCTCTTCTTAGGTAATGTAGTTTGAAGAATTCTTTGCACATATAACATGGAACACTCATAAAAATTTACAACACTAATCCACATTGGTTCTAATTTTCTAGAGAAATTTTTTCTACTAGGATACTCAATCCCCTCCCATAACAATAGAATTTGTTTCCCCATCCAACACTTGTCCTCATGTGGATTTGGGGTTCAATCATGAAGCTACTATTCAAGCCTTTGATTCTCAATTATAGATCTAAATTGTTTTCAATATTTCTTAGCCAAGGATACCCTCTCTAAACCAATGCATATCCTTGACACTATCTGAAACATGTTGACAATGGGCTAAGTAAATATTTTCCAAGAAAACATCCCATCCTACACTATTTCTTCAAAAGAACAAGAGAATCTCAATCAAACATTATTAGCACACAACTTTCCATGTTGATGTTAGTTCCAACTGTGCGCATGGTGACTATTATACCCATGGCCATGATTTTTACTGTTGGTTGAATTTGTTTTGGTGGAAGAACTCTTGGCACATCCTTACCCTTGGGTCCACTACTTTAATATTATCTGCTCCACAAAATTTTACCACCTTCACACATACCACAGTGTCATTAACTATCTTATGCAATATGTTGGCTAGTTGTAGAGCCAAGCCAATTCCATTACTAGCACTTATGCTCAACCTATTATTGCTCCATACTATGGTGTATCCCTCTATCATTGTAGATTCTTGCTACTCCCTTACCCATGGTATTTGAGGTGTGAAGGTTTGAGAAGAACAACATTAAAGGAGATCCTCAAACATGTGTTTTTGCTTTCACTAACTTGTGTAGTAATGTTCTGTTTCATGATGCTTTGCTAGATTTTTTTTTCCACAGTCGTTGAAAGACACTACATTGAATTGGTTTTGTTCACTTCTAGACAATTATATAAACACTTTTGGGGAACTAATAAATTAGTTCCTCCAACACTTCCAAGAAAATATTGGACTGTAAGTTACATTTAGTGATCTCATCCACAATAAGCAAGGACAAAATGAGAAGGTAACTAACTTTATCTTGCACTATCAGTCTCTTTTCTTTTAGGGTACTACCAAAATAGTGTGTCCCACTTATGGTACGTCCTGATTTTTTTCTAAAATCACATATTCTTTAGAAAAATTAATGATTTTAGAATTGTGGGGTTCCTCTAAAGGTGTTTAATTGAAGGGAGTTATTACAAAGCCCCTCATCTTAAATCAAACCCTTGACAGAGTCTCCTCTCAAAATGCAAACAAAATTTTGATTTTTCTTCACCTTTTGGAGGATCAAATGGAGTCATTTTGAAAATATTTTTTGTAAGCATGTAGCCCTTAATATAAGATTTCCAAAAAATATAGTTTTGAATAATAAAATTTAATTATTAAATTATTTTTTATTTTCTAGTGAACATACATTTTTCACTAAACATTAAGGTCTTTATTCCACACAGGAAAAATAAAAAATTACAAAAAAAAATATATAAAATATTTACACACTAGCTATTGATGTCTTTGTTTGAAAAAAAGAAGAAGAATAAAATTTAGATATACACAAAAAATTATGTGTTATGCAATAAACATATATCTAAATTATAATTAATCTTAAAAAGTTAATAAAAATAAAATATACAACAAAAAACTTTGAAAAAAAAGTTGTGCACTAGGTATTAGTGCTACCAATTTATGTTTAGTAATTATTAATTTTATTCTATTTTGTAAAACATTATATGATATGGAATAAATTTCACTTTTTTAAATGTTAAGTATAAAAATATAAGTTATTACAACTTGTGTAAAAAACTCATAAATCATTTTTTTAAATTGCATTTAGAATCTACGCATGAAATGTAAAAACCACTAGTTCACGTTATCTTTAAATTATTAATAGTTTAGTTGTCATGGGTGATAGAAAGTAAAAAATTGGTTGAAGAATGATTTCATTGTCCTACTTTAGCGAAAAAGTGGGACAAACTATTTTGGGATCACCCCATAGATTTTGCATGCACACTTCCAGACTCCAATATACAATGTATGTTCATTGATAACTTGTAGCTTACACTACGAGATAAAATTATCCTTATGGACTACAACTCCTTGGTACATCTTTGCATAACCTTGAAAGATTATCAATATTCTATGAGTCAATATAGGGTCTCTATATCATCAACTCCCACTAATACACAATGTGGTTCTTCTTCTCAAAACTAAAAAAAATCTAATGAAACACAAACATTGTAATAATTCTCAAATCTCTGATGTGCTTGTTGTAGCTCCTTAAAGGTGTAGAAAATTTACTAAACTATCTGAATCTTTATATAGCATAATCCAAAATTTATTGAAAAATGATTTAATTAAGATCCCACCTATTCAACCTCTTCTGACTAACCAATCCCTTATTGTGTCATATGACCCAAAGAATTATGTCAATTTCATCATGTCCAATTGATTTTGGTACTATCTAGCTTCTCGATGGATTTGACAAGTCAAACAAGTTTGTTGTGAAGCCAAATCACAATTTATAAATCTATACAAATAATTTTCCTAAATATTATACTAATTTCATTGGTCTTGATCCTACTCCTACTTCTAAATCTTCTTTCTTTAGTGATATGGTGAGTATTGTGGATGCTTGGGCCCCTAATCATCCCGGGCATAGGAAATTCCTAGCCCCATCATATCATTTTCTTCTAATCATATTCCCATTAGTATAGAGGATGGTCCTCTATATATACCTACTTATTTCAATGATAAAATTATCAATGTGGTTCTTGTTGACCCTACTAGTAGGGTTAATAGTATCACATAAGAAATTATCTATATCAACCTATCTCATCAAAACAAGTATGATGATTCATACATATGTATACAAACACATGATGGCTTGTCTCTTCCTACCATAGATTTTATCATTTTGTTGATCTAGGTTAGACCTAAGTGTGTGGAAACCATGTTTTATGTTATTCCTACCTCAAACTTACTCCATGTGAAGTTGGGAATTTCATGCCTAACTCAAGCATGGAAGAAGTTGAATTTGTGGTCCATAAATGTCTCGATTTTCCACATGAAGGAATAGTCCATACTACATAAAAAATTTGATATAAACCACTTGAATTTCATGGAGGTTTTTCTCTTGATCATTTTTGACCTTTATCTCTAGGACCTTTGCAACCTCACGGTGACCTTTTATCTAAAGAATATTCAAAATTCAAAGTGACCCATTCAAGGTCCTCTTCTTCAACACCTTCTTCTTCTTCTTCCCCTATGGTCACTTCCCCTTCAATCACCAAACTACCACAACCTACTCCTATCCCTATTCCTACCCCTACGATGGCTAAGGAAAATCATGCTACATTGGGACAACCTCCCCTTCCCCCCTAAGGTTTTATAGCCTCCAATAGCACCTCATGTTCCTACAACTGTATCTACTGTAGACAGAGGAAAGAAACTTGTGTTGCATAGATCTTCCTCATAGGTTTTCTATTCTCATGTGGTTATTGTTGTTCGTAGACCTATCCCTCTAATAGGAAAAGGAAAGTAGCTAATGCACCTATTGTACTTCACCATTTAATAGTGATTTATGTTCCTCTGGTTTTCCCCATCACAAAAATAGAAAAGGTACATGTGGTGCAAGTTCCATCTCGTGCACTCTATATTTCTCGACCTTTGATTTCTAGGAATGTTCCTCCTCTTGTTCCATAGATAAGGATAGTCTCATAACTAGAATAAATAGATACTATCCTTCCTCCTCCAACTAAATTTAAATATTTCCACCATTGGAACTAACTTGCATGAGAATGCAAGTGTCAATAAAATGTGAAAACTAGAAAGAGCGCTGCTCTAACGATGTCTGCTACTAAGTGTGCCCCTCCCATGAAACTAATGCCTCTATCTCTTCCTTCTCCACCTCCCCATGCTACTCCTGAAACCTCTTCATTCCCTTGTCATGATCCAAACATGCCTCACCCCAAAAGCGTGTAGATTATCTTGGCTCCTTTGATTCCAGATCTTTTAGATATTCCTCCTTTCTCCATGCCACTTGACATGCCAAACACAAGTGCCATTTCTAATGCCACACTTGCTTCACTTATTCCATTATAATGCACTCGCCATCAAGTCTTCCCCAACATTCTTTGTCCTTCCACTAAAGACATTGATATCTACTACCTACCTCCCAAAAGAAAAATAGAATACTATCCCACTTCATTGTATCGTCAACAAAAGCTCAACCCACCTTTTGCACCACCTCCAGACCATTGTGCATTTGTTATTCTCATAGAAGAAGTTTCAACGTCTTCTTTTATCTAAAAAAGGTGCAACCCAAGACACAAAAAATTAACACACCAAACAGAGAATGTTATTTTATTATTCTGAAAATGATCTTCTTACATGCAGAGGATCTAATATCCTCAAGTTCTAGAAATATGCAAACTACAGAATTACAGAAAAACTCCCTTTCGTAGTATGCGAACTTGTTCCCCAAAAGCTACCCAAAAATTAGAAACACCCCATAAATAGAGCTCCCTCATGAGTTTGGAGCCAAAACAACATTCAAATTGTAGTTTTGGAGGTTTGGCGCTGAAAATTACAACTTGAAATTCAAATTTCAAAAGAACATTCAAAAATTAGTATCCTCTAGAAATTGCGCCAACTTCTGGGAGCCATAACTTTTGATCCGAGACTGTTTTTCGAACCGTTTGAACTATTGGAAAGGTATTAGAGTCAAGAACGTTCTTGAAATCCACTACACCGATTTCAACAAGTTTTGGGACTGTTTAATGCCGAAAATATGAGCTGGAAGGTTTTCAGGTGCAATTATAGGAGACTAAAATTGCAATATCTTTCAACCCAGGAATAGAAGAGAAAAACCGTAAGTTGGGAATTACATTATGACGAAAATGGTATCCAAAAATGCAAAAAAATTCTAAGAAACTACCAACATGAAATAAAAGTCTTTTTTTGGGTGATGCAGGATTGCCCTTACACCACCGGATGCTCCCCGCATCAAACCTGTAGAAGTTTGAGAAGTGACCTTTGTCATGTCCTCAGCATGGTTGAGGAAAACCCAAATGGTCAACCTACACCTTAGATAGCTAGGATGAATCTCTCCATAGGCCTCTCCTCCTCTCCCATTTCACCGCATATTCTTCATACTACCTATTTTAAAAATTCTTCCCACATGGCTATTCAGGATTGCTTCAATCTCTCCTTTCTCTGCAGGTGATAACGCCATACTCCTACATCAGGTGCTTCCATTTGTGCCACCTTCATGATACCTATCAAATCTGAAATGTTGAACATTGGAAATGTTGACTCTATCCGAAACCCTACCTCATATGCATTTCTCAATCTTGTTTCCAAAAATCTTACAGGACCAATTCTTCATCTTCAGCTTTGTTATAGGTTCCCTAGAAACCTTCTTTCCTCATGGACTCATTACTTCATCACCAACTGAAACTCCTTATTCCTCCTTTTCTGACTGACTTGGTCTTTTATATCAAATATAATATTCATCTTGTTAATATGTTCTCTTTACCTCTCATGTATATTCTTGATGTTCAAAAAAAATCTCTTTTGGCTTCATACTTCTATCTTCCTCTCTTGGTCCATATTCCTCAATTCTGGAGTTGTTCTGGGGCTACCTCCATACACAATCTAGAATGGTGATCTACCAGTGCTTCTATTGACAGAGTTGTAAGAAAATTCTTCCTGGGGTAAGATCAAGTCCCATCCCTTGGGTTTATCTCCTACCAAGCATCTCAGTAGGTTACCCAAACTCTTGTTCACAACCTCTGTCTACCCATCTGTTTGTGGATGGTGTGTAGAATTGAACTTCAACTCCGTTCTTAATTTCTTCCACAAGGTCCTCCAAAAGTATCCCACAAATTTGGTGTCACGATCTGAGACAATACTCTTTGGTAGACCATGTAGCCACA
The DNA here is from genome assembly GCA_007258455.2 of Sequoia sempervirens. Lineage (NCBI taxonomy): Eukaryota > Viridiplantae > Streptophyta > Pinopsida > Cupressales > Cupressaceae > Sequoia > Sequoia sempervirens. The sequence goes on along the minus strand of VDFB02260102.1, from coordinate 27,371 downwards.
CCACCTCTTTGAAGAACAAGTCAGCAATGTGGACTAAATCATGGGTCTTCTAACACATAATGAAGTGTGCCATTTTTGAAAACCTGTCAACCACCACAAATACTAAATCATTCCCTCTCTGTGTCCTTGGCAAACCAAGAACAAAATCCATACTTATATCCTCCCATGACCTCTTTGGTACAAGTAAGGGATGATACAACCCTGTATTTTGGCTCACTCCCTTAGCCATCTAACACACCTTACAACTCTATAAAAACTTCTTCACGTATTGTGACAACTAAGGCCAATAGTAATGTTCACTAATAATGGCTATGGTCTTATCCCGACCAAAATTTCTTGCCATTCCTCCACTGTGCTTCTCCTTTATTAGGTTCTCCCTCATGGAACTCCTTAGAATACACAATTGGATTCCCTTAAACAACATGCCATCCTGAATTATGAAATCTAACCACCTTGTCCTGTCCACTGTAACAGGCTCCTTGCAAGCTTTCCAAGCCTCTGCAAAATTAGGATCTTCTGAATACAATGTTTTGAGTTCATTAAACCCAACCACTTCAATTTGCATCTCTGTCATCAATGTCTGCCTCCTACTTAAGGCATCTGCAACCCTCTTTGATCTCCCACTCCTATGCTTTAGAAAAAATTTATAGCTCTGCAAGAATTCTACCCATTTTATATGCCTCTGATTTAATTTTCTCTAACAATTTAGATACTGTGATGCTTGATGATTAGTATACAAAACAAATTCCTTCGACAACAGATAATTCCTCCATTTCTTTAGTGCTTGAACTATTGCATAAAATTCATGATCATATACAAAATAATTTCTCTTAGCATCATTTAAATTTTCATTGAAATAGGAAATGGGCTTACCTTCTTGGCTCAACACTGCTCCAATGGCACAACCACTGGCATCAAAATCCACTTGAAATACCTTATTGAAATCTAGGAGGGCTAGAACTGGCTGCTTTGTCACCTTTTGTTTCAAAATTTTGAAACTTTTCGCTGCTCTAGTGCTCCACTTGAACTCTTTTCTATCCCCTCTCATTGTTTCAATCATGGGTGCACAAATACTATTGAAGTTTCTAATGAACTTTCAAAGAAAAAACTAGCCAAACCATGGAAAGATCTCACCTTAGGTAGTGCCTGCAGCCACCTTGGCCAGCCTTCACCTTCTCTCAGGTCCATCTTGGAGACCTTCTCACTGACACTTTGAATAATGAATCGATGAAAATCAAAAATATCATCTAAATACACAATAACAAAACTTCCTAAACTGCTACATTCGCTCATGAGCCGATGAATGTGCTCTCGTACACAGAAAGCTAGCTCCAAAGGAATGAATAACCATGTTGATGATGTTTTCTACACAACAACTTAGACACATAATACTATCCTATCTCTTGAAAGGTAAATCTCTATCAACAAGCCTGAGATAACCCTACATTCAGTCTTGGACAAATGCATGTACCAAACCTGATAAAATGTGAAAATGCCGGCAATCGCCAATGGACCTTACTACAAGAAAAAATATTGAATCTCTAATTGACTGTGATCTAGCAATATCGATGATAATTTCAATCCTAAATTTAACCCAATGATAAATAGAAATAACAAAATATATATACTTCAAAGAGATTTAGATTTAACACCTTCAAACTGAAGATTAACAATGCAAATGAATAAACACTCTAAAATGACCCAACTCGAAACCGATTTACTTGACCCGGGATGGGATCTTTACAATCAGAAATAGTGCAATCTTCTAAGGTAAGCAGATTTTCAGATCATGAAAAATTCATTCAAACAACTCATTGCAATTGAAATGAATAAACCCTTCATAATTGAATCCAAGCTAATGCCAACATAAAGTCTGTGCTAACTTTTAAAAAGCCAACTAACAATCAGTTGGTTGTGAAAAGTATGGACCAGGGATTGTTGCAACACTTCAAGTATTAAACCATAAACATCATTGAATCAAATCTAACTCTAAATATCAATTTTCCTCAAAGCAATTCTAAAGATAGAATAACAAGAACCATGCAAGATAAGAACACAAGTATGACACCAAATCACAATGTCATTACTTGCATCAAATTATCCACTGTAGCAACAATTCCAGCTTTCTGTTACAATATTTTCTTGAGAACAACTACTTGCTAACTCTTGCTCTACTTAATTCACTTCTATACTAGCTATCTCTCTATTTGTTTATGTCTATATCTAGCCCTTACAAATGAGGCAAAATTCCATATTTATAGAAACCCCCAAGATATGTCTACCTAGTTAGGGTTTTACAATAATAATTAGGCACAACAAGTCAGCCAAGAGAAATTCAAAATGAGATAAAATATGCATTAAATGCATGAACTTCATCCAGGTTGGCTTGGGATCTCTAATGCAGCTCAGACCAATGCATGCAAAATAATAGGGAAGCACAAATCTCGATGTAGCCCAACATTAACTATCTTCCCCTTTGTCTTTATTTCGATCCAACATTCCATGCACCTTCAAAAGCACCTTATCCAAGTCGACCACAGGTGGTAAAGGAAAAAGCCTAAGTCGACTCTCAATTGATGTAATTTCTTCCCTTGATTGTTTCACCGACTTATCCCACTCAACCTTATATGTTAGATATTTATCAATAACAAAAATGTAGGTGGCCGCATCATCTAACTGGTGTTCAGTAATAGGATCATCACTGAATGGAGCATAAACATCATGCCACCACTTTCTCAACTGCTCTAAACTCAAATATTTAGGTGCAATCTTCCTTCTCCCTGTCATTATCTGAAAGAAAGCAATGCGTTCATTATAAACACTAGTTAGGTTATCTTCAATTTGCCTCCTCTGCTTGTAGATCTTCTTCAGAACCTTTTTCCTTATTTGCAAAGCCTCAAACCACTCCCAAGGTTCAGCAGCTCTGGAGGACGGGAGAATTCCATCACTTATAATCTTATCCTTGGTATATTCCATGATGGTCTTCATTTTCTATAGCAGGAGGTTTGTATCTTCCTTATCTTGAGCTAATACCTCCTTCAACCAGTCAACTTCCCTCATAGCATCTTTCGCAGATGAGAGAATGTCCCTGATAGCATCATTTCCTTCAGTTTGCACCCCTTTGCAACCCAATTTGCAATAGTAAAGAGTTGGAAGCCTCTATCTTTCAAGCCTCTATGATAGTTTTCTAGGTAAGGGATCGGCAGCAGAGGACGAGGAGTTAATGGATTGCAAGGGTTTCATCGTGATCCTCCATTTCCCCGAAGCTTTCATTTTCTTCTTTCAGCTCTGCTGAAGTCAACCTAAGTGCAATTGAGGGAAACCTCATAGATAAATATCTTTGCCGAAAAACACCCTTGGTACTTAATCCCTTGTATGGATGAAATATTGCAAGAGCATAGACCAAGTACGAGGTCATTGTGAAGGTCTTGGTTTGCAGCACACTGGACAACTACTCATGAATCACTCTACTTATGACACCTGACCAATGATAGTTAATATTTTCTCATTCCATCCTTGCAATGATGTGGCACATCCAATTCTCAAACATACCTGCACTCTTTAATCCAACCACCCTGCTAAGAAGAGTGATGGCATCATAATACTCCTTGAATTTGGCTCTAAATAGCTATTTAGGCAATTTGGAATAGTGAGACTTGGGCTTCTCTAGCCAAGAATTGATAAGATGTTGTGACTTAATAGTCTCTTCTTCATAAAACTTCTTTGTTGCCTCCATGTTGAATGCCACCACATGTGATCTATCTAGCATGTCAAAGGTCTAGGCAATGGAAATAGGGTTAAAATTTGCCACAATCCTCCCTTGAGGACCAACTATTCTATGAGTATCACTGTCGTAATTTCTAGCACACTCAAGGACCAACTCATAACATTGCATTGTAGATGGAAAACTAGCTACATGTGCCAATCCTGATTTCAACATTCTTGTAGCCACCAAAGGAAGATCCTGCAATACCATTCTACCTTTCAACTCCTCATAGTCCCATAGTCCAACATTTGTATCTGTTACTTTTGACTAGACAGAAGTGATCTTGCTCTCTGGGATTTTTCTCTTGATGTCTAGATCTTAATTCTTTCTGCTTCAGATACTGAAGATCCCTCCATGTCACCCTTAGCTTTCCCTACTACTACCTTGCTAGATTTAGCCTACACTTGACAAAGAAACCATAGTAAAAACCATAGGAAACCAATGTTAATCAATCAAAATCATCATTAAAATGAATCCCATATAAGCAAGGTTTCATTAAACCTCAAATAAAATTATCATATTAAACTTCAAGTTTCAGGACCATCCGCGGAATCTAGGTCAGGGAGGAATTTCGGGGAATTTTGGGCCAGATGAATTCCAGCAGAATGAACATGAAAACACCTATTAGCAACTTAATCCGATCATTATCAATCAATAAATAACATATGAGGTCTCAAAATAGCATAAATTAATCATAAAATGCACCATCACTCACTAACACGTCATGTTATTTCATATTCATTCACTTTCCATCAGATTCTGGGAAAATCCGCACGGGACGGATTTCCATGAAGGAAGAGACATTCTATAAATTTTGGAAAATCTAGGGAACGAAGGATTTTGGGAGAATCCGGAGCCAAAGGAATCTTCAAAGAAGATGAATCTCCGAAAAACAGTGAATTTCGGGAAAAAAAAGGAGTGGGAAAATCGAGAAAATCCACCAGAGCCAAAAAATCCCGAACCAGGGTAAAAACCCGAACTTCGGCACTCAATCATGATTTCGCCCAAATTAATGGATCAATCATAAATTTTAAGAAACTAGGCCTGAGACAAGTTTGATATGGTCCTTCTATAATTTTTCCTAGAGTTCTAGGCCAATTCAAAAGTAGACTAACGTGAAATAGTGATGCCCTAAGTATCAAACCCTACAAATCCACCATTAACGCATAGGCAAGCTCAGTATTCAATAATTTCAACTGCTAAGTCTTCACTAGGGGTTACTCATGGCTCTCAAGAAAGATACTTGATAATGCAAGCAAATGAACAATCTCATAAACCACTTGGGAGACTATAAATCAGACAATATCATGCAACCCTAGCATCAAACTCCCAAAGACACAAAAATTTGAACCTTGAACATGTCTAAAACATCAATGACCAATCACATTCATCAATTAAAAGAGGGGCAACGTGTACATACCATTTGACGAAGCGAAATCAATCTCAGAAACAACAAAAGCGAGCTTAATGGCACCCAACAAAGATAACAGCAGCAAGATGCCAAAGAAATCTTCACCAAATTGAATAATGCATAGATCAAATGCCTCAAATCAAGTCAATCACCAAAAGAACACACTCCTCAGCTCAATCAAACATAGGAAACAAAGCATAATGGCACAAAAGTCCTCAAATATCGGTTAAATGCATCCCTTACAATAGTACAAGTGACATTAATGCAGCCGACAAGACAACCAAGAAAATCTGGGAACTTGACGATAGGACGGACTTCGGAAAAATCTGGCCCACATGGAATTCCGTGAAGACTGGAAATTTTCAAACCACAGCATTCAACCGGATTCTAAGCAGGATCCGGGAAAATCCGGCTGGGGCAGAAAATCCCGAACCAAGGTAAAAACCTAAAATTCACCCAGAACTTAAGACTTTCAATGAATAACTTGGGGGAAACACTTATTCAATAAAAATAAACATTTAAGCACATGCCATAGCAAGATAAATCCTCAAAATGAAAGGGCCAAGACACCAAAAACCAAAGCGAAAGAGGGTCCTTGCTTTCAATGGGGCGTGTGTGCAAAACCCACAACAAAACCCCTCAAAATAAATAGGGTTACCAGTGTATCTTAGGAAAAACAACAAATCCTTCAAATTCAATATAAATCAATCAAACCAGCTTCAATTTGATCCTAACACATGTTCCTACCAAATAATATGCAATTTATATTGAAAACAACCTGTATGGAGCCGTACAAAGGCTAGAAACAGTGAATTACATAGAAAATATAAGAAAGCAGCCTGATACCTTATTGAATTTCACCTATTAAAACCATGAGAGCTTATAATGAGGTCTTTCACCTATTTAAACATATTCCCTCTTAAAATAACTACCTAAACTATCCCAACAAACTTTTGAATTCCCATGACCATTGGGATTCTTCAAACTAACATATTTTGCACTTTTACAACTTTGTATTAACTTTTTACAATATTGTGCAACTTTTACATTATTGACCCAAAAGACACCAAAATTCACCAATTACATTAAAATGGTCTCAATAGACCTTATTTGAAATCAAATTACTCAAAACACCCTATAATAAACCTAATGACTAACATATGACTTCATTCTCATGATTTGTCATGGTGCCCCTGCACCATACACCCGACCTTGAAACTTTTCCCAGTCCCTTGGAAAATGGTGTTGTTGTAGCTCTTGATATTATACCTTCATTGAAATCTGCACACATGTCCTTATCAACAGTTCTCTCACTTATCCTTTGTTCCACCTTTGTTGCATGCTTAAATACTTTCCAACTACTCTTATTGACTTCACTTTCTACCTTCATTTTCACCTGTAGACTCTTTGCCCCAAATGCTACTGTGTTATCAGATATACAAGTCTTTTTTTGACAACATATGACTGTCTCTTCACCTCCTTTACATTCAATGGAAAAAATACTGTCCCCACCACAATTGCATCATGATTTTCTTTCTTTTCCACAAGTAATTCACCCTTGTTCTTCTCTATTTCAGACTTGGACTCCAATATATTAACTTCTTTTCTCTTCATCATTGAAGCATCCTTCCCATTCACTATTTTCACCTTCTCTCTATCCCTTCTATCTACTATCTCAACACCCTTAAGCCTTGAAGTGGTTGCATACTCTTTGCTTCTATCCTCCTCAAGCTTTACATGCTCCTTCTTTCCAAACATGATGATCTTGGCTTCCTTAGTCTTCTCTTTGACATCCTCCTGTAGTGGTGTTAGTTTGAAATTAATACCATCCTTCTTGATGGTGTAGATATTCTCCCTACCATCATATAGTGATTTCCTATCAAATTTCCATGGCCTTCCAAGTAATAGATGGCAACAATCCATTGGTAAAATGTCACAAAGTACCCTATCTTTGTACCCTCCAATATGAAGCTCATTTAAAGATTTCTCTCTAACTAGAAGTGACTGACCATCATTCAACCATGATACCTTATAGGGTGATTCATGAGGAACTCTTTCTAGTTTTAGTTTGTCTACCATCTCTCTAGACACCATATTGTCAGTGGAACTAGAATCTATCACAACTTTGCATACCTTACCATTACACTTACATGTGGTCTGAAAAAACTCCTTTGCATTGGTTCCTTCTCTTTGGATGTCTTCAACAATTGTTTTCTCAGCATCAATGATTCTCCTACCTTTGGAGCAGCAACATGACTTGAAGAATTTGAACTTTCACATTCATCTTCTTGCACTATTTGAGCTCTTCTTTCACTTCTCCTTTCTCCACCACTTGATGTAGATCCCTGTCTCTCAGGACATTTGAATGTTGGATGCCCAAACTCTTGACAATTGTAGCATCTACCTACAAATTTACTTGTACTTATACCTCCATAAAATCTTCCTCTAGAGCCTCTAAAACTTCCTCTAAAATCTGCAACTTTCTCTTGTCCTTTATTAACATCTTCTTGGCTTTCATTCGATTGTCTTTATGTAGGAAATGTTCCTCTCCCTCTAAAGGTATTTCCTCTACCTCTAATTATCTTGTATTTCCTTCTTTTCATCTTTTCTTCCACTTTTCTTTCCATTTAATAACACTCTTCAATAGATTTAGGATTTTCCAAAACTAATTCATCTTGAATATTTAATATTAAACCACCAAGGTACCTAGCAACTTTCCCAACTTCATTTTCATTATGATCGGACCTTATGCTCAATTTATAGAATTCTTCAGTATATGACCTAGCATCCATTTCCTTTTATCTTAAACCTTGAAGTATTTGCTATCATTTTCTCCCATGAACCAATCTTGGACTTACCTTGCTTTCTCCTCTCTGATTGCTAATAATCCCACCATAACAAAGAATGACCTTTTACCTTGGTCTTTGTAATCTAATTCACTCTCTGCTCTTTAGGAACATCTTCACATTCAAAATAATTGTCCAAGGCTAGAATCCAATCTAATAACTCTTCATCATTTAGGTTCCCACCATATTTAGGAACATCTATCTTCACCTTATGTTTTTGAAAGAGGAAAAAATGGGTTTTATAGGGACCTGAAACCACAAAGTTTACAAACAAAAGAAAATATCATCAAAGACCCCATAAAAAGAGAGGCTATAGAGAGGACAGAAAAATGACAAAGCCACAACCACAAAAAAAATCCAACAAGAGCCATATAAAAGACCCAAAAAGACCATCCTTATCTTCACCTTATGTTTGTCACTCTTGACTACCCTTATCAACTTTTCCATCCTTTGGTCTTTTGGATCTAATTCTTCATCCACATCTTCAAATTTTTCATCCTCTTCTTCCTTGGAGTCACTTTCATCATCCTTATCTCTTCTCTTCCTTGTTTCTAGGGCTACAAGTCTTTCCTTCAACTCTCTTATCTCCCTAGCCTACTTATTGTTCAATTCACTCATTTCTTTAGCCATGTTTTTACCTTTTAGAGGCATTTTGACAACTTTGTCTTTTCAACTTCCACTTAGCCTTCTTCAATATGCAACTTTCAACTCTCAAATATCTAATCCCTATGCTCTGATACCAATTGATGCAATACAAGGAGGTATTCAAACAAACCAACAAAAACTCACTTGATTAACACAAGCTTTTAATTCTTCAAGCCCTATCTAGGGTGACTCTTTTCAAACTTCACTATTATGTCTTTTAGATGTGAAAACCTAGTTTTCCACTCACAACTTTCAATAGACAACTCAAAGCCACAAACCAACTATCATTTTAGGAACCCATTGTTAGGACTAAAAATATTATTCACTGATCATAGTTAAGCCAAAACTTTAAGAGAAATTGATCCTTATCAAGAAGATCATGTGCATGTCTTTCCGATCAATAAGTCATAGCCCTTTATTGAATATTTTTTACATATCAGGAAGAGATGAATAGAGTTACAATGATCAAAGATCCCAAAGATGATAGGTATGCATAATTAGGAAGACAATGCATAAAATTTCACTAATGAAAAACTTATCGTTAAAAACAAGCTAGTCGAAGGGAAATTTTCAAATCGCACCGAGCTCGTGCATCACACTGATGGAGACCTTATTGGGGAGAAACATACATACTTTCACCAATAAAATAGGAGAAAAATTGTATCAGAGAGACATCTATGATTGTAGTGGGTTCCTTAGATCTCTCCAACTATGTGGGTTACTCTAATGAGGGAAACTAAAAAAAAAATCAGGGAAAGTCCCACCAACTTATCCCGATGAACAAAGTGGTAGAGGAAACATATCAGGAGACCAAGTATATCAAAAAGGCACCAATACATTTCAGCCCGATGATAATATTGAATGACCACTATTTTTTAGAAAGACACTGGGCAATGCTTGAAAGGATTTCTAATGGTCTAGAACACCCTGATATTAGGTATACTTCATAATGTTCTCCGCAAAACATTAGGAATTGAAAAGCAAGAGAAAAGGCAGTTGTACAATATCAGTGAGAGTATTAAGTTGTCTTCTTGACTGAATAAGAGAACCATCTTGACTGAATAAGAGAACCAAAGGGACAATTCATATCAAAAGGACATTTAGTTAATCTTGGTGATCAGTTATGAACATATAAACAAAGATGGTGCCAAATAAAGCACACAGATCAGCCTGAGACTAGAGGGGTTCCACAAATGCAATATTATTATATCACTCTGACATTTCAAAATTCAAAATACTTGTTGCATTCATTTCTAGTGGTAGACATTAATGGCCACACAAATGAACCTTATATGAACATTTTTTATTGAAAAAATATTAAACCAAAAGAATTTTCAGAAGTTGTAGCGAAGAAGGATGAGAGATTGAGTGGAAGTCAAGGCATTCAGTGTTCCCAAAAACATATAACTAAGCATACAAAATATCCCTGTAATTGATAGATTGTAATTCAATTCTGCCATCTTATAGAGAAATAAGATGGAAAGTTCTAGACAAAAAAAAAAAACAAGAAACAACAAGGTGAAAGTAGCCAATATAAAAATAAGCAAAAAACCAAAACGGGGTAGGAATTGAAAACAGAAGAACACAAACTAAACCAAGAGATCATTGATCAATTTCTTAGTTTAGGGCCAAAAGATAGAAGGTCCGCACAATTGAGGGATGATGTAGAAAGGTTAGAAGATAAATGCAAACATGTAGGTGATGTGTGGACCCCCATTAGTTGATACAAATTGTTCATGTTTCATTATTGTTAGGGAAGTAGATTTGAACCAGTTTTTAACCCTTGGAATTTTAATTTGGGAAAGCTGGTTGTTCCCAATGTCTTTGTGAATATAGACCTTAGAAAACTTGTTGCCAACTATTATAACCTGTACCTTAAAGACATTTGCAACCCACAAGGAGAACCTTCATACATGTATCCAAAATTGCACTTTGTGAACCCAAATCCAAACTGATAAGATTCCCATAGCCAACCTAATAATATCCCCAAGCTAAGGATTGAAGAGTATCGACTCCCAAACAAAGAACAAGAAGTTGGGGAACCCTCTGACACAGATGCTAGGCAATTGGCTTATAGATCTTTTGTCTTAGATCACCGCTTTATTAAATCTTCTAAAATTAAATCTTTCTTGTACAAAAAAAAGGGAGAAACAATAAGGGAATCAGTTTTAAACATCACACTCAACAATGAAAGCTAGTTGTTGAACACATTGAAATTGGATGTGGAGAATGAAATGAAAAACATGACTCCAGAGAAGCAAAGAAAATTATTAGAGGAGTCTGGTGCGATGATCTTTCCTGGTTTGGACTTAAGCTCTACTTTAGTTTTTTATATATTTTTGCACAATAATGATGCCAAACACAAGCTCAGTCCAGAAGGGGTAATAGAGGTATATACTGGGTCAAGATACAATGCTAATGAGATTTTGGTTATGATCTGGGCTTTATACCCCCCACGTAAGAAGCTTGTAATTATTGATACAAATAAAGAATTTGGCCATGTGATGACATTAAAAGTGGGTGAAACTAATCATGTGGTCACAGTTGATATTGGCATAAATGTAGCCAAATTCAACAAGGCATAGATTCAAATTTTTATTAAAGAATGGGATATGTACAAATTGAATAGTGAAAGGATGCTTAAAGAAAATGATTTTCTAAGAGAAACTATCAAGGAGACATTCAAAGAATCTACTAAAATGTTGACTCAAGGAGAAGGCTCCTAATTAAAGGACAAGTGTGAGGGATTACAACTGAATAATCAACAGATGCATAGTTAAGTGATCAAGACTAGGTTTGACATGCTTTCTACAATACTCCAAAAGAGGTACACTAATATGATGATCTAGATGGACAAGTTCTAGGTAACTCACTCTAAGATTCACACTGCCATTCAAGAATAGAAAAGGATAAATGATAGGCTTCAGTAGAAGCTCCAAGAGATACAAAATAGAAACACTTCTGATATTGGGGCCATTACAGATACTGAAGACCTAATAAGGAAGCATAAAGACTATTATGAGGAACTTCAAGCAGATTCCAACAAGTTTATTAATGCTTCAAAAGAAGGTGTGCCTACATTGTTCAGTGATAATGGAAAACTGAAAAGTCAAAATGAATGGATAAAAGAATGCCAACTAATACTGCAAGGAGCCTTGGAAGCAGCTAAGGATGAAGATCCAACATTAGAAGAGGCCTGCAAGCATTTAGAAAAGATGATTATTATGGAGGTTGCGGTTAGGAATATTGTGCATGATGTTGATACGTACTTGAGTCAAGAGTACCTAAATCAGTTTACACAGGTTCATTTGTGGCTCATTAGAGCTAAATATTAATATTTTATGTGTTGTTAAAGTCCCAAAAGACACATATGCAGAGGTATACCCTCTTCAATATATTACTATATATATTGTATGTGTGATGATTGAATGATAAGAGCGAAAAAGAGAGAAGATAGAGATATACAAAAGAAGAGACTTTTCATAATATATATCATGTAGATTATACTTTGAAGGACCATGATGCATGCATAAATTTTGGCAAAAATCAATAGAAGATCTTTAATTATGTGTGACTTCACATTGGTGTCCATTGTTGTTGATTTGAACAATTATCTGGCTGTATCCACACTATTATTTCTCTGTTATTTGAACTTGTGTATCCAAGTTGATATTTAGTTTCATTAGACACAATTGTTGTTATTGTGTAATAAAGTTAATTGGTTTCTATCAAAGAATTAAAATCATTTTAATAGATTACAATAACTTAGAAGTAATGTTTCAATTAGTAAGAAGAGCCCTATAATTGATAAAACTACCATACTATCTCCAACTTGATATTATCTTGTTATTCAAATTGAGGATATATTTCATTTTTAAATACACATTTATTTATTTTAATAGGTGAGTACTGTTAAGGGGGACAACTCCCATAAAATACTAATCCCAAAAGAGATTAAAAGCATGCCCTGACAATAGGGGTGCAACACAAGACGACCTAAAATGAATATTCCAAACCAAAAGCATACATGACCAACATTAAATTTTTTTCTTTGTAGAGCTTAATGTCTTTCAGATAGAGGGAAGAGGTTTCTTCTGCCTAACTTCAGTCCAACCTTGTTCTATCTCAGAGATAGAGTTAGGATCAGTACACTCACTCCCAATCTTCACATCATCATTACAAGTGGCTACAGGAGAAAAAGTAGAAACCTCAACCTTGTTGAGGAGGCCCGACTGTGTGATATCTTGAAAAGACAAGGAGACTTTGGCCATGCTAGCATCAGATTCTTTAACTTACGAAACGGTCACATGAGGGGAAGAAAAAGTGTTGGCATCTGCCAATGATTGGGGAGGATTAGCAGTGCCAACAACCATCAAGTTAGGGGATGGGGGAGGAACCAAGCACTAAGAAGTGGGAGAGGGAGAATTTGCAGTCTTCGAAGGAGGAGAAATAGCATAGTGGCATGAATCAACTCCTTCCCACCATGAGGGTTTGTGAATAGGAGCATAGTTGGCTTGCACCTCCCCATGCCTACGCCTACACTGAGCAGTACCATGCTCTGTGGCAAAGCAAATTCTACATCTGAATGCAATCTTTTCATAGTCTATTGGTTGGCACCATCGTCTCTCACCTACTTTGAGATAAATTTCTACTGGAAGACCTTTTGAGACATCCATCTCCACACATAAGCGAGCAAATGTCGAATTTTCATAGTGGGAGTTGTCTCTCCTTTGGGGTGTTGTGGTATTTCACAATCCATTTCCCGATGCTTCCGGCAACCAATTTTTGAGAACTATATAATGGGAGGTAGGTTAGGACACAAATAAGTTGTTGAAAAATTCTCTATACCTAAGATCAAATGGGGGAATACGGCTTCATGCATAAAAAGAGTACCATGGAAAAACCATGGACCGGCCTTGAGCTTCCATTTCTCTGTCATCCCACTCGAGATTCAAATTCTAAGATAAAAGAACCCTTAAGCATGGATATATCTTTGATTTCATCACTTGAGATAATAATCTTTCCAATTTGCATCAATGCATGAATGTAGATGCAAATTTTAGGCCCAAACCTTCACTTAAAGCTTGAAAATTAGAGCATGTTCCACCCAAAAAATTTGCACCCTCTGTCATGAGACTAAGCCAATTCATCAAGGCAAAATCTTGAGTAGGCCCAGAATCTTAGAAGAAAGAGAGATTAGGTGAGCAGAGGCATCCTTTAAAGAGGAACAACTCTTCTATCTGCAGGGCAAGTGTGAGTGGGCAAGTGTGGGAGGCCCTTTGAGGATTCACATTGAACAGAAAGCAAAAAAATGAGTGGCACCCACAGATCTGCTCAAGATATGGTTTGTCATAGATGAAATCGTGCATTCATCCAATTTAGAGCTCACAAAGGATGAGGAGGTTGCAAAAGTCACAAGAATTTTTAGAGCAGTTAAATACACATTTGTTGTCATTGTGTGATTCTTTTTAATTGATTCCTTCAAAGAAGGATTAAAATTCTTTTAAATAAGTCACAATAACCTGATAGGATCGATTGGATCAATAAGTAGAGTCTGTCAGTCACATTCTTGCATTTTTATACAAGGTATAAACAAACATAAGTGCTAAACAATTAGAAATGTAACCAATACTAGTCAATTATCATAAAACTTCATTGACTCTGCTTACCCACTATGGCATTGGTTCACTTCATAGTTCATTATACCTCACTTATCCAAATTCATATTCTAAATTTCCAATTATCACATTAGGAGTAGGAGTAGTCAACAAGCCTTCATCTATTCCACACTTTATGCCAATGTGGATAGATCCTTAAATCCAATTAAGTCACACAACCCTTAGATCTGCTTCAACTATCAAGTTCCACCTACCTAGGTTTAGCAGAGCCTGAAGTACAGCGAGTCATTACCCATATAGGTTAACTCCATTTGTTGGTTCAAAAATGTTGATAGCTTGATCATAGAGCCTAACATACTCGTAGGATTTGTAACCTGCATTTTTGAGACCCAATAGATTGGCAATTCTACTGGGGATTAGGCCAATTCTGAACCTTATCCTTCCATTAGAGTCATTCCAAAATATCATAAGTGGGTGAAGAATCCACTGGGAAAAAACACAATCATTTTCCTACTAATGAAAAGTAGGTAGCTCTAAAGGATTTTTATGGCTGATAAAGTATCGGATTAGAAAGGATTGATGATAAACATGAGAGATATTTTATATCATCCAACATGAATGGAAGATCTTTGCTCCAGGACAGTCCTAAGAAGAGCAATATTAGGTGGAAAAATAAGCATGGATCTCCTCATGGAAAAAATAACACAAATAAGGGTGAAACAGTATCTAAACAACTAGAAGATAGCATGAACACATCAGAGCAGACCTTCACAACATTTAACTCTCCACTTCACGCTAATGGTGGAAATCCCTCAACACCACTTGAAAGAATTAATATAAATGATAATATCCTCAATCATAGATCAGACCCTCAAAGGGAAAATGAGTTTGAGGAATGGGTGGAAGAAGAAAGAAAATAGATACAAGAGGAATATGATAGGGGATTCTCATCACAACAAGGAGAAGAAAACCAGGAGGGGTCCATTGATCATACTACCATTGACTTTGATAGTATGACTAACCAAGAGATTGAACTGAATGTAGAATGGAAAAGACAACAACTTAGAATGAGACAATAGATGATACAAGGAAGCCAAAAACTTGATCAATAGTTGGCACAATTAAACATCTAGGCACCAAAGCCACCAAAATATATCCCACCACATAAACAAGGTGGTAATCTCAATTCACATGGGATATCTTAGAATATTGGTGCTTCTCATAATACCAATGGTAACCCAAGACAATGCACTCTGCATAATATGCCACCACAAAGGTCCCACCCCCCAAATGCTGGCAATGTTTCCTTGAACTATCCACCACTAGGTCAACAATATGCCCCACAACACCAGTAGCATGTGCCACATTAGAGTGTATACCCTCAACAACACATCCAACAAAATTTCTACCATCAACCTTAATATGGATGCCAATGCTACCCTAATCTACCACCTCTGAATCTGCATCCACAAAACCCTATGAGCACATGTAGACAGTTTGATTTAATAGGACACCAATTATATCCATACCCAATTGACAACAATTGGAGAAATACAGTTCCCAAATTCAATGGGAATAATGTAACATCAGTTGAAGAACATATTAGAAATTTCGATGCCTTTATACATGATATTAGTGTGGAATATGAGGATGTAAATATGAGATTATTCATGATGTCCCTAATTGAAGAAGCAAGGGATTGGTTCAATGGTCTACCTAATGCCTCAATTTATTCTATAGTAGACTTCCAAAATCAATTCCTATAACATCATGGGAATCAATGGGCCCCTGAATTTGCTCTGCATGAATTGATGGGTATTCAAAAATACCAAAATGAGTCAGTTTATGATTTCAATCAAAGTTTCTCCAAACTAAATAATAAAATACCACATGGATCCAAACTGACTGATCTAACAACCCTAAGTATTTATCTAAAGGCTTTTGATCCAAAAATGGGGTATGAAATCAAAAACAGGTGCTCTAGAAGTTTAACTAAAGCATAAAAAATAGCATTAACAATTGAGAATAATAGAAAAGTTGTGGGGGTGACTGAAAAAAGGGACAACCTTAGAGTTCCCCAAAACATTATCAATTCGCAGAATAAACAAGAGAACCAATATAGAAGTGAAAGACCGGGATTGTATGATATGCCATACAACACAAATTGGAAAGATGGAAAACCCATAACTGATAGGCCTAAGTATAAATAAACCCCTAATCCCTTAAAGAAAAAGGGATCCTACATGGTCAAGAACAACCCTTGGTATCAAGTTTACAAGCTGCCTCATTCCTCGGATCATTGTGTTGTAGCACAATCAATACAAGAAGAAGAAATGCCATATGATAATGAAGGGGAAGATCATACAATATATCTAGCTTCACACACCCTTCAACCAGTCAAACAAGAATATCCATCTTCAGAAGATGAAGGCTATGAGTATGATGTAAACAACCAGAGGTACAATATTCACATGGCATAACAATAGGTCTTCTTTGATCAATATAATGAAATCAATGATGAACCATATCCTCCTTATACACCACCTATGTCAAGTAAGTATAAATTGAGCAATCCAACTGAGGAAGAGATCAAATAATTAACCATTTCTATAGTAGAGAAAGAAAAATAAACTTTAGGCTAAGAAATAAAATGATAAATGCAGATGAAGGCATTCCAAGAGGATTGTTTGTGAAAGATAAAGAAACAACGCAAGAAAAACCAAAGAAGGTAGAGAATAAGGAACTTAATAAGAATGAGCAAAGGTGTGTTCCCAAAGAAGAAGACAAGGAATTATACAAAAACAAATAGAAATATGATGAAACAAATCAAAAGGAGAAAGAACAAAATAAAGGAGATCCAATGGAACAAAGGAAGATAGCCAAAATAGAAAATTCCTCTTCATTTGATTTCACACAAGCATTGTCTCAGGTGAAGATGTTTGTGCCACTATTGGAAATGATGAAGATAAAAGAATATAGAGATAGTGTTATTCAACTAATATCCAATGGAACCAATAAAAATGAAAATTTTGAAAACAAAGAAACCACCAAAATCAGTAATGGCAGGCAAGGAGATATAAAATTCCCTGAGGTTTGTCTTGGTGATACATTGATGAATCCTCCATAAGTTGATCCATTTGTTACCACATTTCTCATAAACAACAAATTGGTAATAAATTACATGATTGATTCAAGAGCTGCTATTAACATCATGCTAGTAGGGGTCATGAAACAACTTGGCACGTGGGTGGACACTACTAGTGGTAAATTCTATGCTATGGATAGTAGGCCTATCCCAATGGTAGGAATCATGAAGGATGTAGAAGTGAAGTTAATTACTTATTCAAAAGAAATATACATAATTGACATAACTGTAATAGACACACCCCCTCATTTTGGAATGCTCCTGTCAAGACAATGGGCTGATATAGTGGGAGGAAATGTGCAATTTGACTTATCCTATGCCACAATACCTATAAACGGTGAAGAGGTTAAATTGTATAGATAATTGAGAGTGAACCAAATTGTGGAATATGTTGATCAAAATCAGATGAATTTCTTATGTGATGTGGACTTAGGAAGCTTTAGAATTGAACATTCACACCTTGAATTATTGAACACTAATCCAATTGGTAGGGATGTCTCCAAGAATGAGCATGGTGTATGGTGAATGTATTTTGATGGAGCATGCAGTAAAGAAGGTAATGGAGTAGGAGTGGTTTTCATTTCACCTATGGGAACAACATTCAAATATTCAGGTATGTGCAAGATCATCATGGAAAAAATAGGCCCTTAAGTGGCAAAAAAATTAGAAAAATTAGAGTTAAACAACTTGACGTAAATTTTTTAATAAGTTATCTATATTATTTCAAAAATATGTAATAATAGAATCTATAGAAGATTGAATACAGTTTCTAAACTACTAGGTTTGTTTAAAAGAAAAAATCTATTTGGTGAAAATTTGAAATTTTAATGCAATGGTACTTAAATTTGAAGGGAAAAATAATAAGTAGGTGACTGTCTGACCACCCTAACCATAATAAAATGATAATATTTTTTATAATATTTTATATATAAGAAGAGGACTCATGCCACAATGTGATGCATATTTTTTGTAATTTGTTTCCAACTATTGAATTTTTTATTACAACTTTTTAAAATATAAAAAACTTCGTTAATAATACGATCCACTTAACTTGGTCAAAGAAACTGTGAAATTCAATGTTTTAAATCTATAGTATGCAAGAAGCATAGAATGTGATGCATGTTTTGGATTCAAAAAAATGTGATACTATTTGAAAGCTATAGATGTTTTCAATCGACCTATCGTCCGAGAATTTTATCATGAATTTGAATCGAAAATGAATAATAGTACTTATTAAATTCAAAATAAAGCATAATTTATATGGTTGGAAATCGAGAATCTCCTTTAAAACCCTTTTAGTTTCATCAATTTTGGGTAAAAAATGATGCGTCGATACATACCATCATATTGCCACTTTTTGGCCCATCATGATCCTGCACATACCCATTCATTCTTTTTAACATTTGAATGTATGAATAACATAGCAGAGTATGAGGCCCTACTGATTGGATTGACATGGCTGCCAAACACAAAATTAAACTACTGACTATTTTTGGAGATTTTGAGTTGGTTACTTCACAAGTGAGATCAAAGTATTCTACAAAAAAACAAAAGGATAAAGAAGTATAGAAATGTTGTATGGGACACCATTGAATTGTTCGATGATTTCTCTATTGAATGTATATATAGGTCTAAGAATTTAATGGAAGACTTCTTTGCGAATGTAGCTTTGAAGAAAGATGATGTCACTCTAGCAAGAATTTCACAAGTTGAACTCAAAACAAGACCTACAATCCCTGATAACATCTATAGTTGGAAAGTTTTTAATGATGACACTGATTTGATTAAATTCTTACATTGCATTGATCAATATGAAGCCCAAGAAATTGATTTTAATGCATTTGTGGAAGAAGTAGATGGAAAGCAAACTGTATTTGGTAAGGAAATTGTTTAGCTCAAAACTAACAAGATTCCGAAAGGACTTGTGGCACTAGAGAGGGTGTTTGATGGAAATGATAGAGCCCTTATGAAACAAACACCATTAAAAAGGGAAGACATTGAAGAAATCATCTTGGGCACTGAATTAGCACCAAAAAAGGTGTACATTGGGAAAAAGATAAGCCCAACAATTAGAAAGATGTTGATTGCATTATTAAGGAAATATAAGCACGTATTTCCATGGTCTTATGATGATCTTAAGACATATAGAGAAGATTTGTTCAAACATGAGATCCCATTGAAACTTGATGCAAAAATTTTTAGACAAAAGAAAAGACCCATAAATCCTACCTTAGAACCTAAAATGCATGAGGAACTTATGAATCTTAGGGAAGGGGGTATCATCAAGCCTATCAGACATTCATCTTGGGTCTCTAATTTAGTACTTGTTAGAAAGAAAAATGGAGACATAAGGCTCTGTGTAGACTTCCAAAACTTGAATGTATCCTCTCTTAAGGATAACTACCCACTCCCAAACATGGAGGCTATGTTGCAGAGGGTCACAAGATGTGAGTTGTTATCTATGATGGACAAATTTTGAGGTTATAACCAAATGAAGGTTAAGGAATTAGAACAATACTAAAAACCTTCACCACACCATGGGGAACATATGCATATGTTAGAATGTCATTTGGACTCACAAATGTTGGTGTAACTTTCTAGAGAGCCATGGATGTTGCTTTCGCTGATCTAATTAATGTAATAATGGTGGTATACCAGGACAATCACACTACATATTCCAAGAAAGTAGAAGACCATGTTGTACACCTTGAAAAAATATTTTTCAAAGCATTGGAACATAGCATTTCCTTGAATCCTAAAAAGTGTCATTTTGTAGTAACAGAGGGAAATTTACTAGGACATATAGTGTCCAAGGAAAGAGTCAGGTTTGATCCAGAAAGAGTGGAAGTCATAGATAAGATTCCTATTCCTAAGATAGTTAAAGCCATCTAGTCCTTCTTTGGGAAAATTAATTTTGTGAGAAGATTTATATCAAACTTTGTTGAGATAGTGAAACCAATATCAAAGATTTTAAAGAAGGGTGCAAAGCTTGACTGGACAACTAAAGCCATAGATGCATTCATATCCATCAAAAGAGCAATTAAAGAATCCTTGGTCTGAAAAACCCCTAATTTTAATAAACCATTCTAGGTATTTTCATTTGCATCTTATCACACAATTGCAATAGTAATGCTACAAAAAAATGATGAGGGGTATGAACAACCTATTTATTTCTTTAGCAAATCCATCCAAAATGCAAAATTAAAATATGACATTCTAGAAAAACATGCATATGAATTAATAAAAGATGTCAAAGCATTTATATCATATCTAGTGGGAGCAAAAGTAATAGCTTATGTACCTAATGCTATAGTAAAATATGTCTTTGTACAAACTGAAGTAACAGGCTATAGATGCAGATGGATAAATAGAATCCAAGAATTTGACATTGAATTTCAAATCACCAAGCTTGTATGAGGACAAGGATTAGCCAAATTAATGGTTGAAACAAATATTGAAGCTGCCCAAGTGTGCAATTTGAATAATAAAGATAGCATGATTACTAGTATTGAGCACAAACCATGGTACACGGATATCATGTATTATATTAAACATATGAAATGTCTTGAAGGATTTAATGATAACAAGAAAAGGACACTTAAACTATAGGCTTCAAAGTTTGTATTCATGAAAGGGGACCTCTATTGAAAAATCATGGATGGTGTTTTGTTTTTGTGCCTAGAAGAAAATCAACCAAGACATGTTTTGAAGGAAATGCATGGAGTATGTGGAGGGAAATTTTTAGCGAAGACTACTCAACATAAGGTGTTAAGGGCAGGTACTATTGGCCTATATTTTTCAATGATGCCAATGATTATACTAGGAAAGGTGAAGCATGTCAAAAGTTTTCTAGGAAATTGAAGTATCAAGGGGAATTTCCTTTAAGACCTTTGCAAATTGAGGCTCCATTTCACCAATGGGGGATTGATTTCATAGGAGAGATTGCAAAAAAATCTAGTGGAGGACACAGATGGATATTTGTAGCCATAGACTACTTCACAAAATGGGTAGAAGTTATACATACTAAACAAGCAACTAGTAAGGCTGTAAATTTTTTTTATTGGAAAATATCATCACCAGATTCAGAGTGCTAGTAAGAATTATAACTGATAATGGGATGTTTTTTAGGTCAAATAAATTCAAGGAATTTTTCCAATCCTATGGTATAGTAATCTCATATTCTTCACCATATCATCCATAGGGAAACAGGTAGGCTGAATCCAACAACAAGAGCATCCTAAAGATCATAAATAGAATGTTGGATAATTTAACCAAAAGGCTTGGGATTCCAAGTTGAGACTAGCCTTATGGGTAGATAGAACCACTATAAAGAAGGCCATCAGAAAATCATCTTTTGAACTTGTGTATGGGACTTAAGCTAGGCTCCCTTTGCATAATTCATTACTAGTATGTAAGTTCATCTTGCAAGAATATTTAGACATTCCTAAACCTATAGAGAAGAGGATGGAAGAGTTAATGGAACTTGATGAGGTCAAGAACCAAGCTCAACAACACAATAATAAGAAGCAATTACAAATGAAATACCTATATGAAAAATGGTTAAAAATAGAAAATTTGAAGTAAATGACATGGTTCTCATGTGGAATGCTAGGATTCAAGACAAAGGGAAGCATGCGAAATTTGAAGCTCTATGGTTAGGACCATTTTTCATTGTTGGTAAGGGTAGTGAAGATTCATATTACCTCCAAAACATGACAGGAGAAGAACAATAATTTCTTTTCTTGAAGACCATAAAGAGGATTAAGAATTGCCAGTGCATGGAAAATTCTTGAGAAACCTCTTAAAATATTTTTTTCCATGCACAATAGTATAGGATTACACTCTACTTCCATTTCTCACCCATTCCTAAATTCACTTCAACTTCCATACCATATAAATAAGACATTCGATCTACTTCCCTAGAGACCTAGATTCTTGCTATGCCCACAAGGGGTATACATCCCAATTTAGAGCCACTGTTAGGACTAAAAATCCTATTCGCTATTTGTTACATTTGATCTCATAAATTGTAGAAATTCATGTAACTAGATCCATTTTATAACCCATGTTAACTAATGATCCCATGAATATGGCCTTTGGCATATAAGCATCTCCCTGATCATAGCTAAGAAAAAACTTTAAGAGAAATTGATCATTATCGGGATGATCATGTGCATGCATTTCCAATCAACAAGTCATAGCCCTTTATTGAATATTTTCTACATATTGGGAAGAGATGAATAAAGTTACATCAATCAAAGATCCCAAAGATAACAGGTGTGCATGATTAAGAAGACAATGCATAACATTTCACTGATGAAAACCTTATCAAAAAAAGCAAGCTAGTCAGAGGGAAATTTTCAAATCATACCAAGCTCATGTGTCATGCTGATGGAGACCTTATCAGGGAGAAGCATACATACTTTCACTGATAAAATAGGAGAACAATTGTATCAAAGAGACATCTATGATGGGAGTGGGTTCCTTAGACCTCTCTGACTATGTGGGTTACTCTGATGAGGGAAACTAAAATTTTTTTTTGGGGAAAGTCCCACTGACTTATCCCAATGAAAAAAGTGGTAGAGGAAATAAATCTGGGATACCAAGTATATTAGAAAGACACCTTATTCTCTTAGTGATGATACATGTTAGCCCGATGATAATATAGAATGACCACTATTTGTCAAAAAGACACTAAGTGATGCTTAAAAGGATTTATAATGGTCTAGACCACCATGATATCACATAGACTTCATAATTTTCTCCTCAAAACATTAGGAATTGAAAAGCAAGAGAAAAGGTAGTTGTACCATATCAATGAGAGTATTAAGTTGTCTTCCTAGCTGAATAAGAGAACCAAAGGGACACTTCATATCAAAAGGACATTCAGTTAGTCTTGGCGATCAGTTATGAACATATAAATAAAGATGGTTCCAAATAAAGCACACAGATCAGCTTGAGACTAGAGGGGTTCCACCAATGCAATATTGTTGTATTGCTCTGACATTTCAAAATTTGAAAAACCTATTGCATTCATTTATAGTGGTGGAATTAATGGCCACACGAATGAACCTTATATGAACATTTTTTTATTGAAAAGAGATTAAACCAAAATAATTTTTAGAAGTTGTAGCGAAGAAGGATGGGAGATTGAGCAGAAGTCAAGGAATTTAGTGCACCCAAAAAAATACAAGTATACAAAATATCCTTGCAATTGATAGATTGTAATTCAATTCTTCCATCTTGTAGATAAATAAGATGGAAAGTTTTGCAAAAAACAAGACAAGAAACAACAAGGTGAAAGTAGCCAGTCTAAGAATAAGAAGCAAAAAACCGAAATGGGGCAGGAGTTGAAAACAAAAGAATGAAAATTAAACCAAGAACTCATTGATCAATTGCCTAGTTTAGGGCCAAAAGCTAGAAGGTTTACACATTTGAGGTCTCATGTAGAAAGAGTAGAAGATAAATGCAAAAATGTAGGTGATGTGTGGACCCCCATTAGGGGATACAAATTATACATGTTTCATTATTGTCAAAGAAGTAGATTTGAACTAGTTTGTAACCCTTGGAATTTCAATTTGGGAAAGCTAGTTGTTCCCAACGTCTTTGTGAATATAGACCTTATAAAACTTCTATCAAACTATTATAACCCAGACCTTAAAGCCATTTGCAACCCGCAAGGAGAACCTTTCATACATGTATCCAAAATTGCACTTTGTGAAGTTTTTAGCCTAGATGACACATGTGATCAGCCTATAATGGATGAGGATTTATAAAAGGAATACTGGAGGATGGACACTACCTACAAAGGATGGAGGTTACCATTACAAAGGCCTACGAAAGATGAAAAACCTAGTATCACTTGAGGATGGCGATGGACCTCCCTTCCATGTTGATTTGTTTGAGACCTATTTAAAATATACTTACTTCTTAGTGGGTCAAATAATGGGAACAAATGTCTCTGAATTTATGTCTATAGTGCCGATGGTGATCACTGTAGACATGCAATGTCGCAATTCAAGACCTTTTGATTATGCTTCACACATTTCCAAAGGGATTGACTTAGGGATAATGGCTATCAAAAATGGTTCTCCAGCATTGCACTTTAAACATTATTCCCTTCTCATGCACATGTTATTGTACTATGGACTAGAGTTAGGAATATGGCTAGAGGAATTAAGAATCACATAGTTGGATAAAGAGGATTAGCCATTACCGATACAATTATGGACCTCCATTTGGGATAGTAGATTTGTCAATTCTAATTATGTTTAACACTTTGTCAAGACATTGTACAGGTTTTATGATCACCCTTTTAATTATTCATTGTCTAATGAGATCAAAAGGTTCTTAAGGCCTAAGGATTTCAATGGACCACTCACGGTAAGTCATAATTGGGGTGATTGGTATTGCTTTGTTGATTCCACTATGATCAAGGTTTATGGTTTTGAAGACACACCTTTCCTGTGCAAAGGCTGTATCATGCAGGCCTATAGATCATATTGCCTCTCTTAACTGTTTGTTGGAGTAGCTGAATGATTTAATTTCTTTCCTACATCGGTTGTTAGACTAAAATCCTTGTTCACTCTATTGAGCCATTGCAAATCTCTACTTTTGAATTCTGGACATTGATCTTCTCACTCATGTCATGATCCTATGATCCTCTATTCATCATCAATCCTTTAAACCCTAACCATTGGATAAGTGGTCATTCAAATCTCCATCATCAATCTATCATATCACTTTGTCAAAGATACACATACTACAGTCTCAGCGATGTCCATTGTTCTCTTTGATGTGAAATGTCTCCAAATACATAGGCCCACATGCCACTATCCTCCATGTCATCACCACTTAATTCACAACAATGATGTGAATTAGCACATTGAGCAATCATTCTTTGCCACCTGTCAGCCTTCATCAAAATCCAGTCCCACTAGCTTCTCACCTTATCGCTTCGTAGAGGGGACATCATTCAGACTCTTGCCAATACACCAGATTCACATCCATGAGATAGCCATCAGGTTATCAAGGGGACATCCACTCCACTCTCATCGATATGGCATTGTCATTCCAATACCATTGTTGTTGTAGATAAGTGGTCCACATGCCATCATGTCGCTACATGTCACTGTCCACTATCATTTCCTTCCACGTGTCATCATATCATTTTCTCTCTAAATTCACATCATCCTTTCCTTACGGGGTTCCACATTCACGTCAACCTTACTCAGTTCCACAATCGACATCTATTCTCTCATCGCTCTATCATAGGGACTAGCTCCATAGTCCTGGTGACAGACTGATGTCTTATCGATGGGTAGGTGATCGAGTTGTTGATGAGACATCCTTCAATGTCCTACCAACACCACTCTATCATGTCGATGAAGACTCTTGATGACATCACCTGTCCACCTCATCACCATGTCACTACATCATAACCCATAACAATGATGTGGATTACAATTTATCCAATCTCGTCATTCCATGTGTTATCTTCATCATCACTGTCACCCACATCATTATGACTAGGTCCCACTCTAAATGCTACCTTCTCATCACTCCATCGAAGAGACATAGCCAAAGGTCTCACTGATTTTGTCTAGTCTTGTTGATAATGTAGCTATCGAGCTATCAAAGAGAATCTAGGGTGAGTCTCATAGATAGGTATTTATCACACCGTTGAACCTTAACTCACTTTCATTATCACCACCATCAGAGAGAGTACTTCTAGACTCCTATTGATACATGAGTGTCTCATCAATGAAATGATCATCAAGCCATCAATGAGATACCAACATGACTCTTGTCGATAAACTAGTGTCCCATTGATGGGCTGGCCATCGAGCTTTTAGAGAGTCTCCTACTCTACTCCTACCGATACACTAGTGTCCCATCGATCTGAAGGAGATGTATAACCTTAAGGCGCTAGGTAGAGGGGCTAGTCACCCTCACAACTTCAACAACATAAGTTGTAACTTATGTGACTAGTTACCTACTATTGACAATTAATATGAAAATAGAAAAACATATTGAAGATGCCATGACTGTAAATGCATTAGGGTTTATCTGTAAATCCTAGAATCACCTAAGAGAATACTTAAATTTGTGAATGGTGGATCTAGACTTGCACAAACACAAACAAAAAAACACAATGTTAGTCAATTATACAAGTTAAAAACATCATTCCCCATAATATTCATTTGAAACATAAAGAACAAGAAATAACATGAAGAACACAAATAAAACAATTTAAATCCTATTCAAATGTTCAAACTCTCAATCCCATGGGGGAATTGGTGCTATTTTGATGTGGAAAATAGCTCTTTCTCGATTCCTTGCAAACTTAAAGATGATCAATGGTGCTCCATGATAAAATTTTCCATAACCTAGCTATGAAATTGATGAAAGCTATGAAACTTGGATGAGAATGGATGAAATTTCTCAAAATATGAAGATAATGATGTTGCATGAAGTTGTGGATCCAAAATTAGTAAAATATCTTTCCATTTATAGGAAAGAAGGATGGAGGAATGAGCAAAATTGATGAATGTGGGACAAAACATCAACCATAGCACAATACCACTTGTCAACATGTGAGTGGATAGAGGTGGAGCACATTTTGATGAATGTGCACATTAATGCCATTAGGTGGATATTTGAAATTGAAGAAGTGACATGTTGGAGGGAGAAGAAAGGAGAGTTAATGCCACTTGGCCCAAGAAAAAGGGCATGTAAGAGGTCTTTAATGCCTTATTGGATGGACAAGTCCTTTGGGAGGGAATTTTAAAATTGAGGGAATATTCCAACTTTATGTCTTTTTGAATGAAAATAGAAATTTAATAAATCAATTAAATTGATTTACTTGCACAAGTTGTAAAATCTAGAGGATTTGAGGGATTAGAGTTAGGATTAATTAGGATTTGATTAAATTAGATGA